>WNGS01159506.1:41994-57758 GCA_020271785.1 Procambarus virginalis
CTCATGTGCAGGCCGGAGGTGAAACAACGCCCGAGACAGTTTGCGAAACGGCGCAGACGTGACATCAATACCAAAAGCAAGCTGAAGCGGCTCCGCCAGCGCCGCACGATATGAGGCGACAGTGTTAGGCAAAGATGACGGTCCTGGAACAACCAAGAGAGAAAGGACAACACCACCCTAACTGAAAGGGAAGTATAATGACGAAGACGTAAGAAGAACCAGAAGGACCGTCAGGAAACTTCATACTGCCGCCAAGATGCAGCCCGCAGATGATACTAATAAGGAAGCCACCTGATCACCATAGAGATGATAAACTCGAGTAAAAAATACCATACTTAAAGACTCGAGGAGAAGATCGAACCAGCCACGTGACGTACTGGGCCAATCTGTTGGAAGAGGCGGAGCCGTAGAAAAACCTCTGGGTTCGGACACCGAGCAAGCAGCGCCTGAAACCACGGCTGGGCCGGCCACCAAGGGGCCAAGAGAACAACTCTCCCCTGTCTCTAAGCGAATCAGGACCTGGAGCAACAGCTTAACTGGGGGAAAGAGGTACAGGAACCCCCACCTCGACCAGTCCTGCCGAAAGGCATCGATCCCGACGGCCTCGCAGTCGGGAAGAGGCGCCACATACAGGGGAAGGCGCCGCGACCACGCCGACACAAAGAGGTCCACCTCGGGGCAGCCGAACGTCTGGCAAAGCCAATGGAAGGAGGCGTCTTGGCCGATGGCCAACGTCTTGGCCATCGGCCAAGACGTTGGACACACCCCATACGTGAACTACCAGGAGAGCTAAACCCTGAGAACTCAGCAGACGAGTCACCCGAAGCGACCAACGCCAAAGAGCCGAGGACCGCATCGAACCCCCCCCCCCCCCGGTTCAGACAATGAACCCCCGGGGAGCAGTCCGAATAGAGCCGGATCGTCGACCCTCGGGTGACTCGAATTCTCTGAAGAGCAAACCACACCGCTGCGAACTCCCACACAGTGCTGTGGGCTCGACGGAAAGACAGACCCCACCGACCCTGGCCGGCCTGGTGAGCACTGGTCACAAAGCCCCAGCCGAGAGACGACACGTCCGTGAACACATCAAGCGAGGGCTCGGGTAGGTGCCACGGCACTGAACCCCGAAAAACCCGAAGAGGAAGCCGGTGACGCAGCAACCGGCACAAAGCCCCTGGGGTCCGAACCCAGCGATCGCGAGAGAGGCAGAAGGGACGTAACCGAAGGAACCAGAACAGCCAACGAAGCCAAACCCGACCCGGCGGGTAGACAAGCATCACAAAGTTCAAGCTCCCGCACAGACCCTCGAGCAACTGCCGGGAGACCCGGGAGCCCCCCAGAAACAGGCACAAGCAGGACCGCAGCCGCAGAAGAGACTCCGGAGGAAGAGACAAGGAAGCGGTCCGAGAGTCCCACACAAGGCCCAGCCAGGTCCGAACCTGGGAGGGAACCAGATGGGACTTTCTCCAGTTCACCAAGAACCCGAACCCGGCGAGCTGAGAAAGAACCAGATCCCTGGCTAGCAGACAAGTGGACTGACTGGGAGCCCAGACAAGTGGCCTGACTGGGAGCCAAAACAAGCGGACTGCCTGGGAGCCCAGACAAGCGGACTGACTGGGAGCCCAGACAATTGGACTGACTGGGAGCCCAGACAAGCGGACTGACTGGGAGCCCAGACAATTGGACTGACTGGGAGCCCAGACAAGCGGACTGACTGGGAGCCCAGACAAGCGGACTGACTGGGAGCCCAAACCAGCCAGTCGTCGAGGTAGGCCAACACCCGAACACCTAACAAATGCAGACAGGTCACCACGACCTGAGTGAGGCGCGTGAAAATGCGAGGTGCCAGGTTCAGACCGAACGGAAGACAACGAAAGCGATAAGCACGAAGCCCCACAACAAAACCGAGCCAGTCCCTGAACCCTGGATGAATCGGGACGTGCCAATAAGCATCCCGGAGGTCCAGGGACACCATCCAAGCGCCCGGCTCCAACAGGAGGCGAACCTGGGACAGTGTGGTCATCCGAAAGGAGGGGCAATGAACCCAGGGGTTCAGACGGAACAAGTCCAGAATGAACTGCATTTCCACGCAGTCCCGTTTCGGGACTGGAAACAGACAGGAAATCCATCTGAGGGACGTCATCGTTTCGACCACGCCCAAGCGGACCCACTCCAAGATAACCAGACAGAGCGCAAGGGAAGAAGCCTGCCCTGCCAGCCCCGAACCCCCTGCAGGGGGGAGGGGCCACCCAATGCAACCGGAGGCCGTGCAAAACGACCCGAAACGTCCACAAATCGTGGGACCAGGCGTGAGCGAACAGCGCAAGCCTCCCCCCCATCGCCCCGTTAATGGGGCGAACCGCAAAAGGGTCAGCGCCCCTTACGAGACCCAGAACCTCGCACAGAGCAAACACCGCGCCGACCAGACAAAGGCGGGTCAAAGGAGGCGCCAAACCCGAACCTGACCAGTGGCCTACCACGATGAGAGGAACCCTGAGTCTTGGCACGACCCTTCCGGGAAGGCCCACCACGGGACCCCCAGACATCTAGCAAGTCCATCATAGAATGGCAAGAAGCTGAAGCAACCTGAATAAACTGTGCAACGGCCGAAGCCTCAAACAAGAGAGGGCAAAACGAGGAAGAAAGCCTAAGAGCCAAGGCCAAAGTGGATTCCACAGAGGAGGCAAGCACCGCCTGCCAACACGCAAGCCGGGAGGCATAAAACAGAGCCACCACATCCCGCAAGATCGGCACGAAAAGCTTCAGCATGGCAACCAACGAGCGGGCCGGTGAGGCCAAGGCGCCAGACCCCGGAACAGCCCCAAGCGCCTCCACATCCTCCGTGAGCCAGTCAGACGACAGCTCCAGGAGGGAAAAAAAGCACAAGAAGCCCGCAACCACAAGGCCCTGAGCACGCAAGTTCTCTGCCACCTGCACCGTCGAAAGGAGGGGAACCTGCACATGGAGCTGAACGACACCAACATCCCGGGGAAGGGCAGGAGCAAACAAGCACTCATTGAGGTGCTCAAGGTCGCCCCCCAGGAAAACCTGAAGCACTGTCGAAGCCTCCCGCCACTCAAGTGTGTGGGAACAGCAGGAGGAGTGCCAAGCCTTCGAGGCAAAGACAGGACAGTCCGCCAGCCAGGACGACTCCAGAACCTCGTAACGAAGCCAGAAAGGGAACGAAGTCCCAAACCTGAAATACGAGGGATCCATTGCCGAGGCATAATCCGGGTCACACAGGAGGTTCGCTGCAGGGGCCACCTGCACCACAACAGGTTGGATGCGAACCGAACCAGGGAAGGGGCAGACACCAAATCCAACTCGTACGATGAGGGGGGGAAAAGAAAACCCTACTCCTTGCAACAGTAAGCCCCGCTCAGAGGGTACAAAAACCCAGGCGGGGTCCAGCGGGGCCCAAGGCCCCCAAGTCAGCCCCTCCCCAGCCCCCAGAGTCCTCTCTGGCAGGACATGGGGCCGAGTCCTCCCCCCAAGCACCGACCCCACTAGACAAGGCCGGCGCAGCTGTAGAAGCCGGATAGAAAGAGGCCCACTGGTCAGACCCAGAGGCTTCGGCCGGGGGAGGAGACTCGAATGCCTCCGTCACCACACCGGAAGGGGCATCCCCCGAGGCTGCCCGAGTTTCAAGACCAACTAACCCCTGCCCTGACTCCGAAACCCTCAGACGTTTCGGGGCTGGAGGCGGGGGAGGGAGACCAGAACGCACAACGGGAGGGGAAGGACCAGGAGGTGCGGACTGAACCAGGGTCGAAGCGACCCCCACCCGAAGTCCGGGTCCCTATAAGCAAAATGGGGCAGCCGCGGGGCATCCGGGTAAACAACCAACCTAGCGTGTTGCAACAACCGAAACCTAGAATGCAATGCTTGTGCAGCCTGTACCCAAAGATCATCATCCATAGACTGGGTAAATTGAGTCACCAGCAAGCAAAAGTACTCACAGGACTCAGGGTCGAAAGTGTCACCGACCCAGCAGGCTGCATGACGGAGGCAAAAACAGTGAGGGTCGCCCTGAAACAAGGGGACCGAACAACCCTTGGGTCCTGAGCGTTTACTTGAAGAGGACTCACGCTCAGGTAAACCCAGGCAGGGTACTGTTAACCGGCGCCCAAAACTACCAAACAAACTGTCTAAAGCTGAACCCCAGGGACGTGTACACTCACGGGGACCAAGCAGGGGGCACCACCAGGTATCAGGGTGAAGCCAAACACCAGTGGCAATGAGGGCAGAATCCCCCACCAAGGCAAAAGAAAAAGAAAAACAAAACCCCGCAAGAGGACAATGTACCCCAAGGAACAGAGCCTGCCGCTGTGATAGGTGACAACTAGCTGCACAGCACCCTGCGCCCCTACCAGTGCGAAAAACTGCCTCTTACCTTAAGGTAAACCACGGGAGACAAAACCCCCAAGTACCCAAAGAACGGCAGAGAAACCGAACAGTAAAACGGACACACAGAGGCAGACCCTGAGAAATTTGTGGAAGATAACCCCAAGCTCCAAAGGCAGTACTTACTGGGGACCTAGGGAAGGGAACCCTAGGCGCATGCAGCCCGAGTACTGAGGAATAACTCCTGTCTCTCGCACCCCCGGAAAACAGCAGCCACACACAAGGCACAGTGCCGCAAAAAGACTGGAGCCAGAGCACACAACCGAGCCGATAGCATCAGCATCAAGAACTGGGGTGTGGATCGCCAGCGCGGTAGGTCTGGGGCTCCCCCTTCCCCCTCCCGGGGAGGGGGGCTGCGCAGACAGCGGCGCGACAATGAATGACGTCATACTAGTTTGCTCGTTTTTGTTTGGGGAGTTCTATCCACCCATTCGGCTTTTGGTTGCAATTTTCACCAGAATAGGGGTTTGTTTTGAGACGCCTACCTTTCTGGGTGCCTAACCCTGTCGATGGCAGACATAGAATGCTTCCAACCACACGGAGGTTTCTATAGGCCATTGCTCCCCTTGCCTCTCTGAGGGGGCCAGGTTCGGGCTCATGGTCCACGGTAGGCCATAAGAACTCCGTACACATGACTGATGCCAAAATCTGACATTATCATATCAGCCTGGTAAGCTCCGGGTAGCTGTAGGGGCTCCCCCCAGAAAATATTTTTTTTGGGGGGGGGGAGGGGGAGATTTTTTTGTCTCCTTTGTTTATTATCTCATTTTGTTGTAACCTCTACATCCTGGAGAGTGCATACCCATCCCTAACTATGTCAAGATAGAATGAAATTGGTCACCAAATAAATCAGTCACAACTGGCAGAACTTGGAACTTTTAAATTTTTTTTACTGGGTTTTTCACAGATTTCAAATTCAATTTTCAATGTCTTTTTAGGCTGTTTTGATGATTAGGGACCAGATTAGAGCTTTATCACTTTTATAAAGTATACATTTTTATCCCCTAAATCATTATAATTACCCCTATATTACAGTTTTTTTGGGGGGGTATTTTTTCTTGACATCATTCCAACACATATTGACCTACAACTTTCACATATTTGAGTACGAATGCCAAACAAAGATTATTAAAACATATAAGTAAATTAATGAATTAGAACTTCCTTATTCATTGTCGATAACTTCAACTTCAATTACAGTATCTCAGAGTATAGGGACACCATCATCGTGCAATTTGCGGACGACGTAACACATGTAATAACATCTAACCCAAGCAGCCAAACGACCAAGCATGCAACTGTAACCCGTAAGGCAAACGTAGAACTAGCCAGGACTGCTAACTGGGAAAGGAAATGGAGGATCACCACTAACTCAGAAAAGATCCAATTAAGCACTGTCAGCTGTATGGCCTTCTCAATCGAAAATGAGGGTGGGATAAGAATCAGGGGCGAACCCATAGCCATCTCAAACTCCAACACAGTGCTCGGATACAACTTCAACAGGCTACTCAACTCCTCCCAGTTTGTATCCCAGAAGACAGCGATGGCCCGAGGTTCGCTGGCGAGGCTCTTTCGCTTCAAGCAAGCCCCATCCCACATCAAGCTCCACCTGTACAGAATGATCATAAGGCCTAGCCTGGAATACCCTTACGTCCCCCTGAACCTCACCAACAAATCCAACATGCTGAAGATCTAACGGGTACAAAACAAAGCACTTCGCTTTGCGGAGGGCCTGACACTGAGGGACAGGGTAAGAACTGACCAAATCCACGAGACGCTCAACATGAAGCCAATGAACATCAGGCTCAGCTACCTGGCCAGAAGACAGCTGTACCGTATGAAGAATATGTATATTCCAGACCCCGAAGATCCCTACGTAGCAGAAAATACCACCAGCGACTACGAGATCCGCAAACCACCACACAGAACCAGAAGAATCACTCTCCAACAAAAAGTGATCAGACACATCCACGATGAGGCCTTCCCAAGACCTCAAATACTAAGCGGCCTGCCAGACGACCCAGATGAGTGGCCCATCCCGGACCCAATCTACACCAAATGAAGAATAAAGGAAATAAATAAAAAAAACCAGGGTTGAATGCAATGAAACGCCATTTTCTGGGTGAGTCCCGGAGGCTCCCCGGAGCTATCCATGGCTGATATGGATATTCTAACTACTTTGCATCAGTCGATGTGGGTGGAGTTCTAGCCTACCGGGGACCACGAGCCAGAACCTGGCCCCCTCGGAGAGGCACGGGGAGCAATGGCCCATAGAATGCACATGTGATTTGGAGCATTCCATATCTGCCATCGACCGGGACAGGCACCCAGAAAGGTAAGCACCACAAAACAAACCCCTATTCTGGTTAACAACAAAAATTAACAAACGAGTGGACAGAACTCCCCAAAAGAAAAAAAGAGTAAACTAGCATGACGTCACACCAGCCGCGCCGCATGTCTGCGCAGCTCCCCCCTCCCTGGGAGGGGGAAGGGGGAGCCCCAGACCCCCGCGACGGCTATCCACACCTCAGTTCCGAGGCTGGATATCAAAACCACGAAAAACCGCCGACCGGAGGGCGGGAGGGATGCCGGGGAGCCTTCGGGACTCACCCAGAAAATGGCGTTTCATTACATTCAACGCTGGTTTTCTGGGGGGGGCCCCTACGGCTCCCCGGAGCTACCTCACCAAAGATTAAGAAAACAAGGGCACTTACCCGGGAGGCGGTCGGTGCTCCACATCTCAAGACGAAGCCGAGACAACGGGCTGCAACCGCCGACCTAAAGCAACACAAGCCCGACTGGGCCCGGGAACGTTAACAAGGTAGCGTGCAGCCAGGACCCTGTTCGACCGCCAAAAACCCCGAGCCCGAATGTCAGCCCAAGACATATTGCCGAAGACGGCAGCAAGAGCCACAAACTTACGAACGTCATGGGCACGGGGATAGACCGCAGGGTGGCTGGATTTAATAACCCTGCTGACAACCTGAGAGACCCGAACCCGCGAACAGGGAAGAAGGGAAACCGGATCAAACCAAAGCGCGTCCCCGGCCACAGAAGCCGTGGCGCGTAGATAACGGCGGAGGGCCGCAACCGGACACAAAACATGGTGAACCCCCGGCCTGACAAACCACGCATCAACAACCCAAGGACCCCTCCGGAAAGCAGAAGTCTCATTCTTAGCCAAAAAGGATGGAGACGGCTGCAAACGAACAAACCGAAGACCACGACCAAAAGAGCAAAAACCTCTGCGCCGGAGAAGAGCATGAAGCTCTGCCACGCGACCCCCAGAGGCCAATGCCAACAGAAAAAGAGCCTTAGCAAAGCAATCTTGAACCGAAGGGGCCACAACAAACCGAGGAGTAGAGAGACAGAAGAGCACTCTGTCCAAAGACCAGGACGGCTCAGGCGGCGCATGAGCAGGCCGGAGGTGAAACAAAGCCCGAGACAGCTTGCGAAACGGCGCAGAAGTTACATCAATACCGAAAGCAAGCTGCAGCGGCTCCGCCAGCGCCGCACGATATGAAGCGACAGTATTAGGCATGAGATGACGGTCCTGAAACAACCAAGAGAGAAAGGACAACACTACCCGAACCGAAAGCGAGGGACAACGACGAAGGTTCAAAAAGAACCGGAAGGACCGCCAGGAAACTTCATACTGCCGCCAAGAAGAAACTCGCAGGTGAGAAACCAACAAGGAAGCCACCTGCTCACCATAAAGATGGTGATAAACACGAGTCAAAAAGACCAAACGCGAAGACTCGCGGAGAAGAGCGAACCAGTCTCGTACCGGACTGGCCCGATCTCCTGAAAGAGGCGGAGCCGCGGAAAAACCTCCGGGTTCGGACACCGAGCAAGCAGCGCCTGAAACCACGGCTGGGCCGGCCACCAAGGAGCCAAGAGGACCACTCGACCTCGGTAAGTCTCCAACCGAGCCAAGACCCGGAGCAGCAGCTGAACCGGGGGAAAGAGGTACAGGAACCCCCATCTCGACCAGTCCTGCCGAAAGGCGTCGATCCCGACGGCCTCGCAGTCGGGGAAGGGCGCCACGTAAACCGGAAGACGCCTCGACCACGCCGACGCGAAGAGATCCACCTCCGGGCACCCGAACGTCCGGCAGAGCCAACGGAATGAGTCGGCATCGACTGTCCACTCCGTGGACAGGGGAGCGAACCTGGACAGGCCGTCCGCCAGGACGTTGGACACCCCCCGCACGTGAACTGCCAGGAGAGCCAAACCCCGAGAACTCAGCAGACGAGTCACCCGAAGCGACCAACCCCAAAGAGCCAAGGACCGCACTGAACCCCCCCGATTCAGACAATGAACCACCGGGGAGCAGTCCGAATGGAGCCGGATCGTCGATCCGCGGGCGACCCGAACCCTCTGAAGCGCAAACCATACCGCTGCGAACTCCCGCACCGTGCTGTGGGCTCGACGGAAGGACGGACCCCACCGCCCCTGGCCGGCCTGGTGAGCACTGGTCACAAAACCCCAGCCAGAGACGACGCGTCCGTGAACACATCGAGCGAGGGCTCGGGTAGGCGCCAAGGCACTGAACCCCGAAAAACCCCAGAGGAAGCCGGCGACGCAGCAGCCGACACAAAGCCCCCGGGGGTCGAACCCAGCGATCGCGAGAGAGGCGGAAGGGACGTCCCCGAAGGAACCAGAACAGCCGACGAAGCCAAACCCGACCTGGCGGGTAGACCAACATCGCGAAGTTCAGACTGCCGCACAAACTCTCGAGCAACCGCCGGGTGACCCGGGAGCCCCCTAGAAACAGACAGAGGCGAGACCGCAGCCGACGGAGAGACTCCGGAGGAAGAGACAAGGAAGCGGTCCGAGAGTCCCACACTAGACCCAGCCAGGACCGAACCTGGGAGGGCATCAGACGGGACTTCCTCCAGTTCACCAGGAACCCGAACCTGGCTAGCTGGGAAAGCACCAAATCCCTGGCAAGCAGACACGCGGACCGACTGGGAGCCCAAACCAGCCAGTCGTCGAGGTAAGCCAACACCCGAACCCCTAAGAGACGCAGACGGGTCACCACGACCCGGGTAAGGCGTGTGAACACGCGAGGTGCCAGGTTCAACCCGAAGGGGAGACAACGAAAACGGTAACACTGACGCCCCACAACAAAACCGAGCCAGTCCCGGAACCCCACATGAATAGGGACGTGCCAATACGCGTCCTTGAGGTCCAGGGACACCATCCAAGCGCCCGGCTCCAACAGAAGCCGGACCTGGGACAGAGTGGTCATCCGAAACGAGGGGCAAGAAACCCAAGGGTTCAGACGGGACAAGTCCAGAATGAACCGCAGGTCCGCACAGTCCCGTTTCGGAACTGGAAACAGGCGGGAGACCCACCTGAGGGAAGGAGTCGTTTCGACTACGCCCAAGCGTACCCACTCCAAGATGACTCGACGGAGCGCAGGAGAGGAGGCCTGCCCCGTCAGCCCCGAACCCCGTGCAGGAGGCAGAGCCACCCAACGCCACCGCAGGCCGCGAGAAACGACCCGAAAAGCCCACAAATCGTGAGACCAGGCGTGAGCGAACAGAGACAGCCTCCCCCCCATCGCCCCGTCAATGGGGCGAACCGCGAAAGGGCCGCTGCCCCCTACGAGAACCCGACCTGCGCGCAGAGCGAACACCGCGCCGACCAAGCACAGGCAGGACCGAAGGCGGCACCGGCACAGAACCCGACACCTGTGGCCCACCCCGACGAGCGGAACCGCGCGCCCTGGTACGACCCCGCCGGGAAGGAACCCCCGGGTCCCCCGGAGAACCAACAACTCAGACATAGGGCGGCAAGAGGAAGAAGCCGCCTGAATATAACGATTCACCGCAGAAGCCTCAAAAAGCAGAGGACAAAAGGGAGAAGACAACCTAAGAACCAGGGCCCACGCGGATTCCAAGGAGGAAGCAAGGACCGCCTGACGACACGCGAAGCGCGCAGCGAAAAACCGCAGCAACGCCTCCCTCAGGATAGGCGCAAAAAGCTTCAACATGGCAGACGACGCCCGAGCAGCGGAGACCAAGGCGTCAGACCCTGGAACGGCCCCAAGCGCCTCAACATCCTCCGCAAGCCAATCCGAAGATAGCTCCAGGAGAGAAAAGAAACGCAGGACCGAAGCCAAAAAGCCACGAGCGCGCAAATCCTCCGCCACAAGAGCAGCCGACAGGGAAGGAACCTGCACATGGAGCTGCACCGCACCAACATCCCGCAGAAGGGCAGGAGCGAAAAGACACTCATTAAGGTGCTCAAAATCGCCCCCCAGGTAAACCTGGACCACCGTCAACGCCTCACGCCACTCAAACGTGCGGGTTCGACAGAACGAGTCCCAAGCATCCAGAGAAAACAAGGGGCAGTCTGCAAGCCAGGACGACCCCGGAACCTCATAACGAACCCAGTAAGGACACGAAAATCCAAACCTGAAGGAAGACGGATCCATTATGGAGGCGTACTCCGGGTCACGCAGGAGGGAAGCCGCTAAGGCCGACCGCACCTCAGACGGAGAGATGCGGGAAGCCGAAAACCTCCGGAAAGACGGAACCGAAGGACCCACAGGGACACGGAACCGAACCGGGGAGGAGCGAACCCAAGTCCAATTCGTACGCAGAGGGGGGAAAGGAAAACCCCACTCCTTGCAACAGTAAGCCCCGCTCAGAAGGACGGAAAATCCAGGCGGGGTCCAACGGAGCCCAGGGCCCCAAGTCAGCTCCTCCCCAACCCCAGGAGCCTCCACACCAGGCCCCGGGGCCGAGTCGTCCTCCAAAGCCCCGGCTTCACAAGAAAAAGCCGGGGCAGCCGAAAGCTCCGGAAGAGAAGGGGCCCACTGGTCAGACCCCGGAGCAGCGCCAGGAGGAACAGACTCGAATGCCTCCGTAGCCCCCCGGACGGGGCAACCCCCGAAACTGCCCGAGTCTCAGAAACCTCTAATCCCCACCCCGACCCCGAAGCCCTCAGACGCTTGGGGGCCGGAAGTAGGGGGGGGGGCAGAATGAACCACTAAAGGGGAAGAACAAGGGGGTGCGGGCGGAACCAAGGCCGAAGCGACCAACACCCCCAAGTCCGGGTCCCTATACCCAAAGCGGGGCAGCCGCGGGGCGTCCGGGGAAGCAAGAGTCCGCTCGCGTTGCAATAACCTAAACCTACCTTGCAACGCACGAGCTGCCTGCACCCGAAGTGAATCATCAGCAGACTGGGTGAATTGAGTCACAAACAAGCAACATAGCTCGCAGGACTCAGGGTCGAATGTGTCACCGACCCAACAGGCAGCATGACGGAGGCAAAAACAATGAGAGTCACCCTGAGACAAGGGGACAGAGCAACCCTCAAACTCGCACACAGCGAGAGGGGACCCAAGGGACTCCTCCATCGGACCCGAGAGCCCCCGCGGGGTTTTCCAGGGCCCCTAGACTGGGTCTGCTAAGGGTTATCCCAGGCAGGGCACTGCTAACCGGCTACCCAAACTACCAAACAATCTGCTAAAAGCTGAACCCACGGGACGTGTCCACTCGCGAGGGCGAAGCAGGGGGTGCCACCACACAAACGATCCTAATATAAGGGGAACAAGGCAGACCCCCCTACCAGGCAAAAACAAAAAGAAAAGAAAAACCACCCAAGTGGACAACGGACCCAGAGGGAACAGAACCGGCCGCTGTAATAGGTGAAAACTAGCAACGCAGTGCCCGCGCCCCACCAGTGCTATAACTACCACTTACCCCAAGGTAACAAGGGAGTAAAAAAACCCCAAACCCTCAGGGCGGCCAAACGCCAAGCAGCGAAAAGCCAACAGAGGTAGACCCAAGGTGACTTGTGGAAGGTAACCCCAAGCCCCAAGGGGGGTACTTACAGGGCACTCAGGGAAGGTGACCCTAAGCACATGCAGCCCGAGTACCTGAGAATACTACTCCCAGCTCACACGACCACCGTAAGAGCAGCACTGAAAAAACAATTCACAGCGCTGAGACAAGACTGGAGCTGGAGCCACACGACCATGCACGATCCCATCAGCCGAGGAACTGAGGTGTGGATAGCCGGCGCGGGGGTCTGGGGCTCCCCCTTCCCCCTCCCGGGGAGGGGGGAGCTGCGCAGACATGCGGCGCGGCTGGTGTGACGTCATGCTAGTTTACTCGTTTTTCTTTTGGGGAGTTCTGTCCACTCGTTTGTTAATTTTTGTTGTTAACCAGAATAGGGGTTTGTTTTGTGGCGCTTACCTTTCTGGGTGCCTGTCCCGGTCGATGGCAGATATGGAATGCTCCAAATCACATGTGCATTCTATGGGCCATTGCTCCCCGTGCCTCTCTGAGGGGGCCAGGTTCTGGCTCGTGGTCCCCGGTAGGCTAGAACTTCACCCACATCGACTGATGCAAAGTAGTTAGAATATCCATATCAGCCATGGATAGCTCCGGGGAGCCGTAGGGGCTCCCCCCAGAAAAAAATAAAAATAAAAAAAAAATAAAAAATATATATAATATATAAACAAATAAAACTACTACAAAAAAATTATAAAACCAAAAAACCATTTGTCGTGATATTAGAAGTGTAACTACCCTGATGTGCTAAGATTAGCCCCCTCAGCCAACTCCATCGGCTCTAGTGCTTTAAGACACCAACAAGGTCACAAACACTAGCCCCCCAGCCAATGCACTGACAACCCAACATAACACATACGCAAACAAACGACACATACACATATGTCAACCCATGGTGGACAGGCCACCGAACTTTCAAACTTCCTCTCTCTCTACACCCGCATCCTCTTCCTGAATTTCATCTCCCCATCCCCCCACCTCCCCCATCCTTTCCAAGCCCTTTGGACATCAAAGCTGAAGCTAAAACTTTGAGTAAGCTTAAAAAAATTCAGTTTCTGACCGATTCTCACCATTTTTACAAATATTGTGCACAGTTGTCTGTTCTACAATCCTATTAGAATGGATTTTTCACAAACCCTAAATGTTTGTAGTTATCAATTCTTTTTCTACATTTGGCACATAATTCAAATCCACATTGACTTTTTTTTTACAGTAAACTAAACTGAAAACATATATTCTAAATCTATGAAAATGAAGATCATATACTATTCTGAGAGCATAATAACACCAAATGAATGATTGGTGATACAGTAGTTTATATTTTTGCAGCTGATCTCAAAATCTGAAGTTTTCAATATTCAATTTTATAATTATTTTTTATTTTCTTATTTTTCAAGTTATGTTTGTGATCATTTAGACAAAGTTGCAGGATTTGCTAGTATGTACAAAAAACTGGAAAGCATTAGAGCAAATTTGAGAAATTGAACTTTGCCATCAGGTCCTGTCGTATATACCTGGTTGATACCTGGTTGATGGGGTTCTGGGAGTTCTTCTACTCCCCAAGCCCGGCTCGACTTGTGAGAGTTTGATCCACCAGGCTGTTGCTTGGAGCGGCCCGCAGAGCCACATACCCACCACAGCCCGGCTGATCCGGGACTTCTCTTAGGAAACAGTCCAGTTTTCTCTTGAAGATGTCCACGGTTGTTCCGGCAATATTTCTTATAGTCGCTGGGAGGACGTTGAACAACCGCGGACCTCTGATGTTTATACAGTGCTCTCTGATTGTGCCTATGGCACCTCTGCTCTTCACTGGTTTAATCTTGCATTTTCTTCCATATCGTTCACTCCAGTACGTTGTTATTTTACTGTGTAGATTTGGGACCTGGCCCTCCAGTATTTTCCACGTGTATATTATTTGGTATCTCTCTCGTCTCCTTTCTAGAGAGTACATTTGGAGAGCTTTGAGACGATCCCAATAATTTAGGTGTTTTATCTCGTCTATGCGTGCCGCATATGTTCTCTGTATTCCCTCTATTTCAGCAATCTCTCCTGCTCTGAAGGGGGAAGTGAGTACTGAGCAGTACTCAAGACGGGACAACACGAGTGACTTGAAGAGTACAACCATTGTGATGGGATCCCTGGATTTGAAAGTTCTCGTAATCCATCCGATCATTTTTCTGGCTGATGCGATATTTGCTTGGTTATGCTCCCTAAACGTTAGATCGTCGGACATCATTATTCCCAAATCCTTGACATGCTGTTTTTCTACTATGGGAAGATTTGATTGTGTTTTGTACCCTGTATTATGTTTCAGATCCTCATTTTTGCCGTACCTGAGTAGCTGAAATTTATCACTGTTAAACATCATATTATTTTCTGCTGCCCAATCGAAAACTTTGTTGACATCTGTTTGTAGTTTTTCAATGTCTTCAGCAGAGGTAATTTTCATGCTGATTTTTGTGTCATCTGCGAAGGATGACACGAAGCTGTGACGTGTATTTTTGTCTATATCAGATATGAGAATAAGGAACAGTAGCGTGTGCAAGGACTGTACCTTGAGGTACAGAGCTTTTAACATCGCTTGGACTCGATTTTATCTGATTGACTGTTACTCTTTGTGTTCTGTTCGACAGGAAATTGAGTATCCAGCGTCCTACTTTCCAGTTATTCCCATTGACCTCATTTTGTGAGCTATCACCCCATGGTCACATTTGTCGAACGCCTTTGCAAAGTCTGTGTATACAACATCTGCATTTTGCTTTTCTTCTAGGGCTTCTGTGATTTTGTCATAGTGGTTGAGTAACTGTGACAGACAGGATCTTCCCGCTCTAAATCCATGTTGTCCTGGATTGTGCAATTCATTGTTTTCCATAAAACTAGAAATTTGATTCCTAATCACTCTTTCAAACACTTTTATTATGTGTGATGTTAGTGCAACTGGCCTATAATTTTTTGCCAAGGCTTTACTCCCCCCCTTGTGCAACGGAGCTATATCTGCAGATTTAAGTGCTGCTGGTATCTCCCTGTATCCAGGCTCTTTCTCCATATTACGCTGAGTGCTCTCGCTACTGGTACTTTACATTTCTTTATGAATATGAATTCCATGAGTCAGGCCCAGGGGCTGAGTGCATGGGCATATTGTCAATTTCTCTTTCAAAGTCTTCCGAGTTTGTGGTAATATCCGTTATATTATCTGCAGCTTGAATGTCATTCATAAAGAAGCTGTCTGGGTCATCAACTTTCATGTTGTTAATGGTGTGCTAAACATAGCCTCATACTGGCTCTTAGAATTTCACTAATCTCTTTGTTGTCCTCTGTGTACGTACCTTCATTTGTAATTAACGGTCCAATATGGTCGAGGTTTTGGATTTTGATTTAGCGTATGTGAAAAAATATTTCGGGTTTTTCCTTATCTCTTTGTATAGCTCTCTGTTCCAATTCCATTTCCTCAGGACTCATATGATCGCTTCAATGTTTGTTCGATTTCTTCGATCTCCCTGCTTAGGCTTATTTTCCTGCTTGTGATAGTTGTGTCTGCCGAAGCCTTTC
>WNGS01159506.1:58758-69371 GCA_020271785.1 Procambarus virginalis
CCATTACTGACTGATCGATGACAGCAGCAGTAAGTAAAAAGTTCTGTTTTTAAAAACCCTACCCTAATACTGGTACTGGGTTCTGTTACTTAGAAATTGTATTCCATCTTCCTATTTTTCTGGCGATTCTTTTGAATGCATTTTGTGCACAATAACACATGGTCTCATCTATCAAAGGCTTTTGCGAAATCTGTGAAAATTACTTCAACGTTTTGTCTGTCTTCCATGAATTTAAGGCCATGTCATAGTGGTCCTGCAATTGTGATAGACAAGAGTGCCCTTTACTGAAACAAGTTGTCCAGGGTTATGTAGGCACTGTGATTCCCATATGTTTTATGATCTTACTTATCACAATCTTACTTATTACAATCTTTTCAGATGTGATAGGAAACACCGCTTCAGGGTGGGGTCAGCCTATACATCAAAGACACACTCATCTGTACTGAGCTGCTAAACACCTCGATGATATGGTGGGAAGTGCTGATAATCAAAATAGAGATTATAAATGTAGTTATTGTCCTTGTATATAAGTCACCGGAGGCAAACCCTCAGCAGTTTAAAGACCAACTAATGAAAGTAGAACACTGCTTGGAAAACCTCACAAATCCAGCTCCGAACATCATTCTGCTTGGGGACTTCAACCTACGGCACCTGAAATGGAAGCACCTGGCTAATACAGTAATATCAGAAAGAATACCAGGAGTAGCCTTAATGAACAGGCACATGCAAATGACCTGCTACGGGTGCGACAGGTTTGCCTTAAACCAGCAAATAGTAGAACCAACAGGAAGGAGAACACGCTGGACCTCATTTTCACTAATAATGATGAATTGATCAGGAACATAATGATTACAAATACCTGTTACTCAGATCACAACTTAATTGAAGTTATGACAACCATGGGGAATAGACCTTCAAAACCAGTCCAGATTCCCGGTGGAGGAGATTTCAGCAAATTCAACTTCAATAATAAACAGATAAACTGGGAGCAAATAAACCAGGACTTCACAGAAATAAACTGGGAAGAACAGCTAGGAAATGCGAACCTGAACCAGTGCCTGGAAAAAATAAGCTCAGTAGCACTAGAAATATGTACAAACCGCATCCCCTAAGAAAAAAGAGGAAGAGATGCAGATTGGAACGAGAACGTCGTTCCCTATATAGGCGAAGAAAACGAATCGCGGACAACTTGAGAGTCGCACCCTATCTCAGGAACGGCGAAGAAGGTTAGGTAGAAAATAGGAAAAATTGAACTCAAGCTACAAGAATCATACAAAACGCAGGAGAGGGAAAGAGAGCAAAAGGCCATCAGTGAAATAGAGAGAAACCCGAAATATTTTTCTCCTATGCAAAATCAAGATCAAAAACCACATCTAGTATCGGGCCCCTGCGAAAGGAAGATGGAACTTTCACCGATGACAACAAAGAAATGAGCGAGCTACTGAGGAAGCAATACGACTCTGTCTTCAGCGAGCCATTAAACGCACTAAAGATCGATAACCCAAATGAATTTTTCATGGATATGATACCAACATCAAATCATATATCAGACGTCACCCTATCCCCACTGGATTTTGAAGAAGCCATAAACAGTATGCCTATGCACTCCGCACCAGGCCCGGATTCTTGGAACTCCATATTCATCAAGAACTGTAAAAAACCACTATCGCAGGCCCTTCACATTCTGTGGAGACAAAGCCTAGATACTGGCGTTATTCCTGATATACTAAAAACAGCAGAGATAGCACCACTTCATAAAGGAGGAAATAAGGCAGAGGCAAAAAATTACAGACCGATAGCACTAACATCGCACATCATAAAAATTTTTGAGAGAGTGCTAAGAAGTAAGATCACAAAATACATGGAATCACAGCATCTCCATAACCCCGGACAACATGGTTTCAGAACAGGGCGCTCTTGCCTGTCGCAGTTGCTGGACCACTATGATATGGCATTAGATGCTATGGAAGACAAACAAAACGCTGATGTAATTTACACAGATTTCGCAAAGCTTTTGATAAATGTGACCATGGTGTTATTGCCCATAAAATGCGCTCAAAAGGAATTACCGGAAAAGTAGGCAGATGGATCTACAATTTCCTGACCAACAGAACCCAATGTGTAATAGTCAACAAAATAAAATCCAACCCGTCAACCGTTAAGAGCTCAGTCCCCCAGGGTACTGTGCTTGCTCCAGTACTTTTTCTCATCCTCATATCGGACATAGACAAGAACACAACCTATAGCACTGTATCATCCTTTGCAGATGACACTAGGATCTTCATGAGAGTAGGCAACATAGAGGACACGGCGAACCTCCAGTCAGATGTAGATCAGGTCTTTCTATGGGCTACAGAAAATAATATGGTGTTTAACGAAGACAAGTTCCAGCTCATGCGCTATGGAAAAAATGAAAATATAAAAACGGAAACCACGTACAAAACTCAGGCAAATCATAACATAGAACGAAAAGGCAATGTAAAGGATCTGGGTGTACTCATGTCGGAAGACCTTACCTTTAAAGAACACAATAAAGTAGCCGTCACAACTGCAAGAAAAATGACAGGTTGGATTACAAGAACTTTTCACACTAGAGATGCTATACCGATGATGACACTTTTCAAAACGCTTGTGCTCTCTAGAGTGGAGTACTGCTGCACAATGACAGCCCCTTTCACTGCTGGTGAAATTGCTGACCTGGAGAGCGTGCAGAGATCCTTTACTGCTAGAATCCACTCGGTAAAACATCTAAACTATTGGGACCGACTAAAGAGCCTAAATCTGTATTCCCTTGAGCGCAGGCGGGAGAGATACATAATAATTTACACGTGGAAAATATTAGAGGGGCTGGTCCCAAACCTGCACACAGAAATAACATCACATGAGACCAGAAGACATGGCAGGATGTGCAGAATACCCCCGTTGAAAAGCAGAGGTGCAACTGGTACTCTGAGAGAGAACTCTATCAACATCAGAGGCCCGAGACTGTTCAACACGCTTCCACTACACATAAGGGACATAACTGGCAAACCCCTCACAGTGTTCAAGAGAGAACTGGATAAGCACCTCCAAAGGATAAATGATCAACCAGGCAGGTGTTGGAAGTGCAAATGCATATAAGAATAAATTTTTTCAGCACATTATATCTAATAATCTAAGCCGGTTTTAAGTGTACAATGCAGATGTAACAGGCTCTAACTGGAAATGCCTTCAAAGAAACACTTTGACCTTCAGGCTTGAGAAGAGTACTCCTGGTTGCACAGTAAAGAAGGAAAGAATTTCAGCATTATTGTGCTGTAACGCAGATGGCAGTCACCGAACAAAGTACGCAATTCTTGGGAAATCTGCCAACCTCAGAGCATTGAAAAACTGCATGAACGGACTACCTGTCATCTACTACAACACAAAAAAAGCCTTGTTCACACAGATTATTTTTGAGGATTGGTTCCAGAATCATTTTTGTAAAGAAGTAAAAAAGCAGCAGATCAATATGTGTAGAATTCATCCTGCTGAGGTAAAGGCAATATTATTGACTGATAATGCCCCAGCTCACCCCATTGCTAAATTAACATCGCCTGATGGCAAAATAACATGTATGGCTTTACCACCAAACACTACATCTGTAATGCAGATCATGGATTAGGGGTTATCTATGCTCTCAAAGGCTTTATAAAAGAGCTATGAATTCAGATATTATGGAAGTTCTGCTCTCTGAGGAAGACAAGATGCCTACTAAGGATACGAAGGCTAGTAGAACACTAGAAAACTTCAAGAAATATTCAATTAAATACAAAATTTACAACTAGGCCAAAGAATGAAGCGAGTTGAAGGTCACACATTAAAGAATGAATGGAATAAAATTCTGAGTCCGGTACCTGGTTAAAATGATGACAAAGATGACTATGATTTTGAGGGCTTTGATAATGCGATTTTTGACACATTCAGAGATGCAGGTGAGGAAAATTTGAAACTTTCTGATGTGAATGCGTGGTTAGATAATGATGGTGATGATCCAGGTTATGGTGAATTAACTGATAATGAGATTATCCAGTGTGTTATTGGTAATAATGATGAGGATGTGGAAGAGGAAGATGACAGTGTGTTATCTATTCCATATGCTGCATCATTGCAAAAGGTTAATGATCTGCTTGATTTGGTTGCTGTAACTGATAATGAAGAGCTGACAGATTATTACCTGCACCTAAAAGACATGAAAGATATTATAATGAAGCTCACAACAAAGAAACAAACTAAGATTCAAAAGTTTTGGGTACGGTTTCACAGTAGGCCTACAGGACCAGCACCCAGTACTAGCAAGGACTCACCTGCTGAGGATGCCAGGCAACTGGACCAGCACCCAGCACTAGCAAGGACTCACCTGCTGAGGATGCCCAGGCAACTGGACCAGCACCCAGCACTAGCAAGGACACACCTGGTGAGTGGTGTCCCAGAGAACATAAAGGTATAGTGCTTTTGAAAAATAGGTGAGATAACAGTAATGTGCCAAGGGAAGTGAAAAAAATTGGATGAGAAAAAGTTGCCCCTAGTGTTTCCAGTGCAGAGAAGAACATTCAAGATGGCCGCCGGAGGCAAGAGGAAATACAAAACAGAGCTTGATTTTGCTGGATTCAGTGAAGAAAGCATTGAGATAACCAGTCTATACAACAAGTTGGTAAAATTAGATACTATGGTGACCTCTCATGTAGAAATAATTAGTAAATTGAAAGAAAGTAATGACCATTTAAATAGCAAAGTTGTATGTCTTGAGGGTGTAGTGAAAGACCTGTGCAAGGATAAGATTCAATTGGAAACAAATTCCAAAGCCATGGAAGAAGAAAATACTCTTAAAAATAGCTTTGGAAGAAGTTAAAGTAAATTTAAACATAAATGACTACAATAGGTTAGGCAAGGAATTTCAACAGGAGAAACAGCTTTTGTCAGCACAGATGGAGGAAGTTGCACAGGGAATAGAACAGTGCAAGAAAGATATGCAACTCACTTATGCACAAGTGGCCAAGGAGATGGAAAAAATAGAAGAAGCAGTAAAGGAAGTCAAACACTGCAGCAACCTAGAAAAAACAAACATTAGGCTAGAAGTGAGGAAAGAATTGGCATCTAACCCGAAGTTGGTGCAAAACATAGTTGATCGAAGTAAGTCCCTGATCATTTTTGGCTGCAAAGAAAAGGAGATAAAATCTAGGTCAGAAAGAGCTGTAGAAGAAGCGAAAGTAGTAGATAAAATTGTTGGCCTCGTGGAAGGTCTTACAACCATAGAGAATGTGTGCGACTACAGGAGAATAGGCAGATATGTAAAAGGGAAAGATCGACCTTTGAGGATCACCCTAAATGGTGCCAAACAGATGGAAGAAGTACTAAGGAATGCTAGAAAATTACAAAGTGATGACGATGGGAAAGTGTGGTCGTTAAGATGAGATCTTTCAAAAGAAGATAGAGAGAAGCTGAAACTGAACCTCGCCGAGGCAAAACGTTTAAATGAGAGCAGGAATGAAGAAGAAATCAATTCTTTTTTCTACAAAGTGATAGGGGTAGGCAGACCAGTAAAGTGGTACATAAAGGCAAACCAACAAAATCATTAGAGAAAGGGGGAGTGAAAAATAAGAAGAGGGGGAACAAGTTCCTGAAGATTGCATACACCAACATAGATGGAGTAAGGTCAAAGATACTGGAGTTAAGTGATATAATACAGCTGCAGACACCAGACATTGTTGCACTCACGGAGACAAAACTTGAAGATGTTATTTTAAATGAGGTCATATTCCCAAGGGGCTACTCAATTTGGAGACGGGACAGAAAAATTAGGAAAGGCGGTGGCGTTGCTGTGCTGGTGAAAGAACACCTAAAGGTGAACGAAATAATGACTGCCAATCCACAAGAAGTTGACATAATAGCACTAGAGATCTGCCATGAGGATGACAAACTAATGATTATAAATGCATATAGTCCACCGCTAAGCAGCACATGGTCAAAGGAGGAGCTAGATAGTAAACGAGAAGGTCTTATAACAATAATGAGAGAGATCATAGCGAGAGCGGATAACGATAGTTCACGACTGTTGATAGTCGGCGACTTCAACTTGAAATCCATAGACTGGGAAGCATATGAAGCTAAAACAGAAGATTTCTGGACCTGTAAATTTGTAGACCTCATCCTGGAAACATTCTTGTATCAACATGTTAAACAAGCTACGAGGATGAGGGAAGGGGACGTTCCCTCCATGCTAGATTTGATATTTACCAGGAAGGAGGAAGAAATATTTGACATTCAGTACCTTCCTCCCTTGGGTAAAAGTGACCATGTCTTTTTGGGAATAAAGTATGCGATGCGTTATAATCTGGAAGAAAATATGACGGTCGATGCAATTGAAAAACCTGACTTTAGGAGAGGACATTATGGCAACCTTAGGAAATTTTTTAGTGAGTATAATTGGACAGACTTGTTGCTAGGCAAGGAAGTGAATGAGATGTATGTCAAGTTTTGTGAAATATATGATAAAGGCACAAAAAAATTATACCAAAACAGAGAAGCAGAACTAGGAAACAGGATTGGTTCAACAGAAAGTGCGAGAGGGCCAGAGACCAAAAGACACAAAAATGGAATCAATACAGGAAGAGGCCAAACCCCCAAACATACCAGCGATACAAAGATGCGAGAAACAACTACACGGCAGTGAGGAGAGAGGCAGAAAGAAATTTTGAAAAAGGGATTGCAGACAAATGTAAAACAGAACCAGGTCTATTCTATAAATTCATAAACAACAAATTGCAGATAAAGGATAATATTCAGAGGTTGAAAATGGGAAATAGATTCACGGAAAATGAAAAGGAAATGTGTGAAACATTAAACGAAAAGTTCCAAAGTGTGTTTGTACAAAATGAAATCTTCAGGGAACCAGATACAATAAGAATTCCAGAGAACAACATAGAGCACATAGAGGTGTCTAGAGACGAAGTGGAAAAAATGCTCAAGGAGCTAAATAAGAACAAAGCAGTTGGTCCAGATGGAGTTTCACCATGGGTTCTGAGAGAATGTGCACCTGAGCTCAGCATTCCTCTTCAACTGATTTTTCAGGCATCCCTGTTTACAGGAGTTGTAGCTGATGTGTGGAAAAAGGCTAACATAGTTCCAATCTACAAAAGTGGAAGCAGGGAAGACCCCCTTAATTATAGACCGGTATCATTGACAAGTGTAATAGTCAAAATATTGGAAAAAATAATTAAAACTAAATGGGTAGAACACCTGGAGAGAAATGATATAATATCAGACAGACAGTATGGTTTTCGATCTGGAAGATCCTGTGTATCGAATTTACTCAGTTTCTATGATCGAGCAACAGAGATATTACAGGAAAGAGATGGTTGGGTTGACTGCATCTATCTGGACCTAAAAAAGGCTTTCGACAGAGTTCCACATAAGAGGTTGTTCTGGAAACTGGAAAATATTGGAGGGGTGACAGGTAAGCTTCTAACATGGATGAAAAATTTTCTGACTGATAGAAAAATGAGGGCAGTGATCAGAGGCAATGTATCGGACTGGAGAAATGTCACAAGTGGAGTACCACAGGGTTCAGTTCTTGCACCAGTGATGTTTATTGTCTACATAAATGATCTACCAGTTGGTATACAGAATTATATGAACATGTTTGCTGATGATGCTAAGATAATAGGAAGGATAAGAAACTTAGATGATTGTCATGCCCTTCAAGAAGACCTGGACAAAATAAGTACATGGAGCGCCACTTGGCAAATGGAATTTAATGTTAATAAATGCCATGTTATGGAATGTGGAATAGGAGAACATAGACCCCACACAACCTATATATTATGTGAGAAATCTTTAAAGAATTCTGATAAAGAAAGAGATCTAGGGGTGGTTCTAGATAGAAAACTATCACCTGAGGACCACATAAAGAATATTGTGCGAGGAGCCTATGCCACGCTTTCTAACTTCAGAATTTCTTTTAAATACATGGATGGCGATATACTAAAGAAATTGTTCACGACTTTTGTTAGGCCGAAGCTAGAATATGCAGCGGTTGTGTGGTGCCCATATCTTAAGAAGCACATCAACAAACTGGAAAAGGTGCAAAGACATGCTACTAAGTGGCTCCCAGAACTGAAGGGCAAGAGCTACGAGGAGAGGTTAGAGGCATTAAATATGCCAAAACTAGAAGACAGAAGAAAAAGAGGTGATATGATCACTACATACAAAATAGTAACAGGAATTGATAAAATCGATAGGGAAGATTTCCTGAGACCTGGAACTTTAAGAACAAGAGGTTATAGATATAAACTAGCTACCTTGAGGATACCTTGAGGTGCTTCCGGGGCTTATCGTCCCCGCGGCCCGGTCATCGACCAGGCCTCCTGGTTGCTGGACTGATCAACCAGGCTGTTGGACGCGGCTGCTCGCAGCCTGACGTATGAGTCACAGCCTGGTTGATCAGGTATCCTTTGGAGGTGCTTATCCAGTTCTCTCTTGAACACTGTGAGGGGTTTGCCAGTTATGTCCCTTATGTGTAGTGGAAGCGTGTTGAACAGTCTCGGGCCTCTGATGTTGATAGAGTTCTCTCTCAGAGTACCAGTTGCACCTCTGCTTTTCAACGGGGGTATTCTGCACATCCTGCCATGTCTTCTGGTCTCATGTGATGTTATTTCTGTGTGCAGGTTTGGGACCAGCCCCTCTAATATTTTCCACGTGTAAATTATTATGTATCTCTCCCGCCTGCGCTCAAGGGAATACAGATTTAGGCTCTTTAGTCGGTCCCAATAGTTTAGATGTTTTACCGAGTGGATTCTAGCAGTAAAGGATCTCTGCACGCTCTCCAGGTCAGCAATTTCACCAGCAGTGAAAGGGGCTGTCATTGTGCAGCAGTACTCCACTCTAGAGAGCACAAGCGTTTTGAAAAGTGTCATCATCGGTATAGCATCTCTAGTGTGAAAAGTTCTTGTTATCCAACCTGTCATTTTTCTTGCAGTTGTGACGGCTACTTTATTGTGTTCTTTAAAGGTAAGGTCTTCCGACATGAGTACACCCAGATCCTTTACATTGCCTTTTCGTTCTATGTTATGATTTGCCTGAGTTTTGTACGTGGTTTCCGTTTTTATATTTTCATTTTTTCCATAGCGCATGAGCTGGAACTTGTCTTCGTTAAACACCATATTATTTTCTGTAGCCCATAGAAAGACCTGATCTACATCTGACTGGAGGTTCGCCGTGTCCTCTATGTTGCCTACTCTCATGAAGATCCTAGTGTCATCTGCAAAGGATGATACAGTGCTATAGGTTGTGTTCTTGTCTATGTCCGATATGAGGATGAGAAAAAGTACTGGAGCAAGCACAGTACCCTGGGGGACTGAGCTCTTAACGGTTGACGGGTTGGATTTTATTTTGTTGACTATTACACATTGGGTTCTGTTGGTCAGGAAATTGTAGATCCATCTGCCTACTTTTCCGGTAATTCCTTTTGAGCGCATTTTATGGGCAATAACACCATGGTCACATTTATCAAAAGCTTTTGCGAAATCTGTGTAAATTACATCAGCGTTTTGTTTGTCTTCCATAGCATCTAATGCCATATCATAGTGGTCCAGCAACTGCGACAGGCAAGAGCGCCCTGTTCTGAAACCATGTTGTCCGGGGTTATGGAGATGCTGTGATTCCATGTATTTTGTGATCTTACTTCTTAGCACTCTCTCAAAAATTTTTATGATGTGCGATGTTAGTGCTATCGGTCTGTAATTTTTTGCCTCTGCCTTATTTGTATGGTAGCTAAACACAGATGCCGAAGAAATATAAGAAAATTCACTTTCGCAAACAGAGTGGTAGACGGTTGGAACAAGTAGGGGAGAAGGTGGTGGACGCCAGACCGTCAGTAGTTTCAAAGCGTTATGTGACAAAGAGTGCTGGGAAGACGGGACACCATGAGCGTAGCTCTCATCCTGTAACTACACTTAGGTAATTACACTTAGATAATTACCTTTTGAGAATGCCCAGGCAACTGGACCAACACCCAGCACTAACCATAACTTACCTGGGAGTGCCAATTGAGCTGTACAGCACAGTTCTAATGACACTAAATGTACAAAGTATAGTTTAAGTGATATAAGTGTACTGCAGTAGTGTGATTCTAGTGGTCTCTACTTATGTACAGACTGTAGTGTATAATGTACATTTGTTAGAAAAGTTACTGTTCTTTAAAACAATTTATATTCAACATATGTGTGGCACTCAGGATATTGAGACTAACAAAGTTTGCACTACACAACTCAACTGGTAAGGTTGGTACAGTATTGTACTGTAATGTGCAAATATCAATTTATTTCAGTACAATACAAATTCTTTGATATTTAAATTTTCATAAGGCATATGTATTATTGTGATTGTATTTTTTTTTGGTGGGGGGTGGGGAGAAGGAGGTTGCTGAGGTCAGACGGATAGAACGAATTCCACACTGGAATGAATCGGCTATGCCTCATATAGTTCATTCAAGCGAGGACACACTGTATTACTCATTTAATTTCTACATTTACTGTCTACATTTAATGTCATCTAATTTCATGCATTTCTTTGATAAAGTGTTTACTTGTGTCCTT
>WNGS01159506.1:70105-94710 GCA_020271785.1 Procambarus virginalis
AGAGCCGAATCGTCGACCCTCGGGTGACTCGAATTCTTCGAAGAGCAAACCACACCACTGCGAACTCCCACTCAGTGCTGTGGGCTCGACGGAAAGACAGACCCCACCGACCCTGGCCGGCCTGGTGAGCACTGGTCACAAAGCCCCAGCCGAGAGACAATGCGTCCATGAACACATCAAGCGAGGGCTCGGTGCCACGGCACTGAACCCCGAAAAACCCGAAGAGGAAGCCGGTGCCGCAGCAACCGGCGCAAAGCCCCCGGGGTCCGAACCCAGCGATCGCGAGAGAGGCAGAAGGGACGTCCCCGAAGAAACCAGAACAGCCGACGAAGCCAAACCCGACCCGGTGGGTAGACAAGCATCGCAAAGTTCAAGCTCCCGTACAGACCCTTGAGCAACTGCCGGGAGACCCGGGAGCCCCCAGAAACAGGCACAAGTGGGACCGCAGCCGCAGAAGAGACTCCGGAGGAAGAGACAAGGAAGCGGTCCGAGAGTCCCACACAAGGCCCAGCCAGGTCCGAACCTGGGAGGGAACCAGATGGGACTTTCTCCAGTTCACCAAGAACCCGAACCCAGCGAGCTGAGAAAGAACCAGATCCCTTTCTAGCAGACAAGTGGACTGACTGGGAGCCCAGACAAGCGGACTGACTGGGAGCCAAGACAAGCGGACTGACTGGGAGCCCAGACAAGCGGACTGACTGGGAGCCCAAACCAGCCAGTCGTCGAGGTAGGCCAACACCCGAACACCTAACAAATGCAGACAGGTCACCACGACCTGCGTGAGGCGTGTGAAAATGCGAGGTGCCAGGTTCAGACCGAGCAGAAGACAATGAAAGCGATAAGCACGAAGCCCCACAACAAAACCGAGCCAGTCCCTGAACCCCGGATGAATCGGGACGTGCCAATAAGCATCCCGGAGGTCAATGGACACCATCCAAGCGCCCGGCTCCAACAGGAGGCGAACCTGGGACAGTGTGGTCATCCGAAAGGAGGGGCAATGAACCTAGGGGTTCAGACGGGACAAGTCCTGTGAACTGCATTTCCACGCAGTCCCGTTTCGGGACTGGAAACAGACAGGAAATCCATCTGAGGGATGTCATCGTTTCGACCACGCCCAAGCGAAACCACTCCAAGATGACCAGACAGAGCGCAAGGGAAGAAGCCTGCCCCGCCAGCCCCGAACCCCCTGCAGGGGGAGGGGCCACCCAATGCAACCGGAGGCCGTGCAAAAAGACCCGAAACGTCCACAAATTGTGGGACCAGGCGTGAGCGAACAGCGCAAGCCTCCCCCCTATCGCCCCGTCAATGAGGCAAACCACGAAAGAGCCAGTGCCCCTTATGAGACCCAGAACCTCGCACAGAGCAAACACCGCGTCGACCAGACGAAGGCGGGTCGAAGAAGGCGCCGAACCTGAACTTGACCAGTGGCCTACCACGACGAGAGGAACCCTGAGTCTTGGCACGACCCTTCCGGGAAGGCCCACCACGGGACCCCCGGAGATCTAGCAAGTCCGACATAGGATGGCAAGAAGCCGAAGCAGCCTGAATAAACTGTGCAACGGCCGAAGCCTCAAACAAGAGAGGGCAAAAAGGGGACGAAAGCCTTAGAGCCAAGGCCCAAGTGGATTCCACAGAGGAGGCAAGCACCGCCTGCCGACACGCAAGCCGGGAGGCATAAAACAGAGCCACCGCATCCCGCAAGATCGGCGCAAAAAGCTTCAGCATGGCAGCCAACGAGCAAGCCGGCGAGGCCAAGGCGCCAGACCCAGGAACAGCCCCAAGTGCCTCCACATCCTCCGTGAGCCAGTCAGAAGACAGATCCAGGAGGGAAAAAAAGCGTGCAAGGCCACAACCAAAAGGCCCTGAGCTCGCAAGTCCTCCGCCACCTGCACCGTCGAAAGGAGGGGAACCTGCACATGGAGCTGAACGACACCAACATCCCGGGGAAGGGCAGGAGCAAACAAGCACTCATTGAGGTGCTCAAAGTCGCCCCCAGGAAGACCTGAAGCACCGTCGAAGCCTCCCTCCACTCAAGTGTGTGGGAACAGCAGGAGTGCCAAGCCTTCGAGGCAAAGACAGGACAGTCCGCCAGCCAGGACGACTCTGGAACCTCGTAACGAAGCCAGAAAGGGAACTAAGTCCCAAACCTGAAATCCGAGGGATCCATTGCCGAGGCATAATCCGGGTCACGCAGGAGGTTCGCCACAAGGGCCGCCCGCACCACAGCAGGTTGGATGCGATAAGCCGAAAACCTCCGGAAAGAGAACTGAAGTACCCGGGGGAACACGGAACCGAACCAGGGAAGGGGCAGACACCAAATCCAACTCGTACGATGAGGGGGAAAAGAAAACCCCACTCCTTGCAACAGTAAGCCCCGCTCAGAGGGTACAAAAACCCAGGCGGGGTCCAGCGGGGCCCAAGGCCCCCAAGTCAGCCCCTCCCCAGCCCCCAGAGTCCTCTCTGGCATGACCCGGGGCCGAGTCCTCCCCCCAAGCACCGACTCCACTAGACAAGGCCGGCGCAGCCGTAGAAGCCAAATAGAAAGAGGCCCACTGGTCAGACCCAGAGGCTTCGGCCGGGGGGGGGGGGGGAGACTCGAATGCCTTCGTCGCCACACCGGAAGGGGCATCCCCCGAGGCTGCCCGAGTCTCAAGACCAACTAACCCGTGCCCTGACTCCGAAACCCTCTGACGTTTTGGGGCTGGAAGCGAGGGAGGGGGACCAGAACGCACAACGGGAGGGGAAGGACTAGGAGGTGCGGATTGAACCAGGGTCGAAGCGATCCTCACCCCCAAGTCCGGGTCCCTATAAGCAAAACGGGGCAGCCGCGGGGCATCCGAGTAAACAACCAACCTAGCGCGTTGCGACAACCTAAACCTAGAATGCAACACTTGTGCAGCTTGTACCCAAAGATCATCATCCATAGACTGGGTAAATTGAGTCACCAACAAGCAACAGTACTCACAGGACTCAGGGTCGAAAGTGTCACCGACCCAACAGGCTGCATGACGGAGGCAAAAACAGTGAGGGTCGCCCTGAAACAAGGGGACCGAACAACCCTCAAACTCGCACAAAGCGAGGGGGGACCCCGGGGTCACATCCATTGGACCCACGCATCCCCTAGGGGATTCCTGGGGTTCTGAGCGTTTACTTGAAGAGGACTTATGTTCAGGTAAACCCAGGCAGGGTACTGTTAACCGGCGCCCAAAACTACCAAACAAACTGTCTAAAGCTGAACCCCAGGGACGTGTACACTCACGGGGACCAAGCAGGGGGCACCACCAGATATCAGGGTAAAGCCAGACACCAGTGGCAATGAGGGCAGAACCCCCCACCAAGGCAAAAGAAAAAGAAAAACAAAACCCCGCAAGAGGAAAATGTACCCCAAGGAACAGAACCTGCCGCTGAGATAGGTGACAACTAGCTACACAGCACCCTGCGCCCCTACCAGTGTGAAAAACTGCCTCTTACCCTAAGGTAAACCACGGAAGACAAAACCCCCAAGTACCCGAAGAGCGACCGAGAAACCGAGCAGTAAAACGGACACACAGAGGCAGACCCCGAGAAAATTGTGGAAGGTAACCCCAAGCTCCAAGGGCAGTACTTACTGGGCACCTAGGGAAGGGAGCCCTAGGCGCATGCAGCCCGAGTACTGAGGAATAACTCCTGTCTCTCGCACCCCTGGAGAACAGCAGCCACACACAAGGCACAGCGCCGCAAAAAGACCGGAGCCAGAGCACACAACCGAGCCGATATCATCAGCGTCAAGAACTGGGGTGTGGATCGCCAGCGCGGTAGGTCTTTTTTTTTGGGGGGGGGGGATTTTTTTTTCTCTTTTGTTTATTATCTCATTTTGTTGTAACCTCTACATCCTGGAGAGTGCATACCCATCCCTAACTATGTCAAGATAGAATGAAATTGGTCACCAAATAAATCGGTCACAACTGGCAGAACTTGGGACTTTGAATTATTTTTGACTGGGTTTTTCACAGATTTCAAATTCCATTTTCAATGTCTCTTTAGGCTGTTTTGATGATTAGGGACCAGATTAGAGCTTTATCACTTTTATAAAGTACACATTTTTATCCCCTAAATCATTATTATTACCCCTATATTATAGTTTTTTGGGGGGTTATTTTTTCTTGACATCATTCCAACACATATTGACCTACAACTTTCACATATTTGAGTACGAATTCCAAACAAAGTTTATTAAAACATATAAGTAAATTAATGAATTAGAACTACCTTATTCATTGTCGATAACTTCAACTTCAATTACAATGGAGCCTCGACTTACAATGCTAACCCGTTCCCAGAGACGGATTGTAAGTCGAAGCGATTTTTCCCATAAGAAATAAAGGGATTTGAATTAATCCGTTCCTCACCCTCCAAAATATTAACATACAAATACATTTTATACTGAATACAATGTTTTATTCTAACTACAATACAGTACCAAAGTTACTCTTAACTTTATGGAGGGCTCTTGATGGCGTATGGAAGATGGTGATGAGGGGGGAGGAGGAGAGTTGTTACTGTTTGGAAGGGGAGTCCCTTTCCATTATCACATCAGGCAGTGATGTTTTCTCTGGGGTACTCTCTCTCCTACGTTTTGCCTGAATACCACTAGGGCCAGGTTGTGGTTCAGTGCTTGTTTGTCTCACTACAAATTTGTCAAGAGACATTTGTTTTTCCCTTCTTTTTAACATTAGTCGGTAATGATGCATCACAGTGTCATTGAATAGGTTAAGGCAACGACCTACTGCAACTTGATTTGGGTGAGTCATTTCAGCAAAGGATTGCAATTCTTCCCATATTGCACACATTTTCTTAATTTTTGAGGAAGAAACATTCTCTATTGACACATCCTCCCCTGAAGAAATTTCCTCAGTTGTCAAATCGCCACTCGCATTACCACACAACACAAGAGTAAACCAATCTTTCATAGGCTTGTGTCCAAGCAATGACTTCTCCTCCTTGGTAATGTATGTTTTCTTTGGCAATCTTTTCCAAAATAGCCCTGTCTCCTCACAATTAAACACTTGTTGTGAAAGGTAAGCCTCACTCTGCACAAAATCTTTAAATTTGCCAATGAATCTTTCAGCTGCTGGTTTGTCTGCGCTGGCAGCCTCCCCATGCCTCACAACACTATGAATTCCACTTCTTTTTCTAAATTTCTCAAACCATCCCTTGCTCGCCTTAAACTCTTTCACTTCTGCATCACTCGTTCCAGGGGTTTTCTTTAAAAGGTCTTCATGCAATTTTCTTGCCTTCTCACAAATGATGGCCTCCGAAACGCTATCACCCGCTAACTCCTTGTTGTGTATCCAGATTAATAATAACTGTTCAACATCCTCAAGTGTTTGTGTTCTATGTTTCGTGATTATTGATACGCCTTTTGCTACTTTAGCACTTATAATGTCCTTTTTCTTAGCCAGTATGGTGGATATCGTTGACTGAGATTTGTTGTACTGCCTAGCCAGTTCACCTACCCGCACACCATCTTCATATTTACGAATGATCTCTTGTTTCTGCTCTATGGTCATTCTTACATGGGATCTCATATGTTGAGCCTTACCACTGACTTTCCTGGGACTCATGGCACAAAATATAATAATTACTTTAATGTTCAAAATGCAAAAAATCACCACAAAAGCGGAATTTCTTATAGGCGCGATCGTCACTAGGCGAACAGCTGTAGTAAACTGAGGCAGGTCGGCCGCATAACCGGGAACCACGCACTCAGTCGACCCGAACGTGTACCAACAAATATCTAATGTCGACGACACCATCGGATGTCCACGACACCATCGGATGTCCACGACACCATCGGATGTCGAGTCACATTTTTTGATGAAATTTATATCGCAACTCGAAATTATTGTAAATTGGGACAATCGTATGTCGAGGTGCCACTGTATCTCTAAAACTTTGAGTCAGCTTAAAAAAATTCAGTTTCTGACCGATTCTCACCATTGTTACAAATAATGTGCACAGTTGTCTGTTCTACAATCCTATTAGAATGGATTTTTCACAAACCCTAAAAGTTTGTATCAATTTTTTTTCTACATTTGGCACATAATTCAAATGCCACATTGACGATTTTTTTTACAGTAAACTAAACTGAAAACATATATTCTAAATCTATGAAAATGAAGATCATATACTATTCTGAGAGCATAATAACACCAAATGAACGATTGGTGATACAGTAGTTTATATTTTTGCAGCTGATCTCAAAATCTGAAGTTTTCAATATTCAATTTTATAATTATTTCTTATTTTCTTATTTTTCAAGTTACGTTTGTGATCATTTAGACAAAGCTGCAGGATTTGCTAGTATGCACAAAAAACTGGAAAGCATTAGAGCAAATTTGAGAAATTGAACTTTTGCCATCAGGTCCTGTCGTATATGTATGCCATGCACAGCTTAAGGGTTAATACAGAACTCTACTGTATAAAATGCATAAAACTTCAAACTAACAATATTTCACTAATTATAACAATAATAATATTTTAAATAAAATAACTTGTAACAGTCAATATGTACATTAAATTTTGAGTATGCCTATAAAATAAGCACAGGTCATGTCAACGCATTGGACCTGGATGAGATGGCTAGCACCATGTGCTTCTCCTCTTCCTGGGGTAAAAACGTCGGACTCATGCACGAGTGATTTTCGTGATAAATTTGAACAATTTTTACTGTTTGAACTCATTTAATCTGTAAAGATGTTTCAGAGCAGCATTCATGGTTTCAGAGCAGCATTCCTTTACTGCTAGAATCCACTCGGTAAAACATCTAAACTATTGGGACCGACTAAAGAGCCTAAATCTGTATTCCCTTGAGCGCAGGCGGGAGAGATACATAATAATTTACACGTGGAAAATATTAGAGGGCTGGTCCCAAACCTGCACACCAGAAATAACATCACATGAGACCAGAAGACATGGCAGGATTGCAGAATACCCCCGTTGAAAAGCAGAGGTGCAACTGGTACTCTGAGAGAGAACTCTATCAACTCAGAGGCCCGAGATGTTCAACACGCTTCCACTACACATAAGGGACATAACTGGCAAAACCCTCGCAGTGTTCAATGAGAACTGGATAAGCACCTCCAAAGGTACCTGATCAACCAGGCTGTGACTCATAGTCAGGCTGCGAGCAGCGCATCCAACAGCCTGGTGGATCAGTCCAGCAACCAGGAGGCCTGGTCGATGACCGGGCCGCGGGACGATAAGCCCCGGAGCACCTCAGGTCTCCTCAAGGTATGGTATTGAAGGTATACAACAAAGAGAAATATTTGTCAATTGATTAGAAAGTTGACTTGACAGAGAAAGCAGAGCATGGATACTCTGTCACGGTGGTGGAGGCCAAGACCGTCAGTAGTTTCAAGCGTTATATGACAAAGAGTGCTGGGAGACGGGACACCACGAGCGTAGCTCTCATCCTGTAACTACACTTAGGTAATTACTTAGTAATTACACTCGACTCCCCAAGAATTCAATATTGGTAAGCTACAGTTTGTGATATAAAAAAGCAGAATGATAATATTAGAAATTCTTTGCTCAAACTGATGCAATAGGCAACAGGAAAAATTGAGGGCTACAAAGTATACGGGTTTGGACTCGTCTGTATTTAATGGTTTACACTGCTTGATACCTGCTTGATGGGTTCTGGGAGTTCTTCTACTCCCCAAGCCTGGCCCGAGGCCAGGCTCAACTTGTGAGAGTTTGGTCCACCAGGGTGTTGCTTGAAGTGACCCGCAGGGCCACATACCCACCACAGCCTGGCTGATCTGGAACTTCTCTTAGAAACAGTCCAGTTTCTCTGAAGATGTCCACGGTGTTACGGCAATATTCCTTATAGTCGCTGGAGGCCGTTGAACAACCGCGGACCTCTGATGTTATACAGTGCTCTCTGATTGTGCCTATGGCACTCTGCTCTTCACTGGTTCAATCTTTGCATTTTCTTCTCCACAAATGGTGCAAAAAGAATTGCTGTTTCAGTTGATTCTATTAGAAATGCAGCTGAAGACTTGCTGTAAAGTTAAAACATAGATAATTTCAAGGCTAGCACTGAATGGGTTATGTCGATTTAAAGAGAGGTATGGCATCATTAGCAAGAAAATTTGTGGCGAGGCATTAAGTGCAGGTGTTAGAAGTGCTAATGTATATAAGAATAAACTTTTTCAGCACATTATATCTAATAATCTAAGCTGGTTTTAAGTGTACAATGCAGATGTAACAGGCTCTAACTGAAATGCCTTCAAGGAACACTTTGACCTTCAGGCTTGAGAAGAGGACTCCTGGTTGCACTGTAAAGAAGGAAAAATTCAGCATATGTGCTGTAACGCCGATGGCAGTCACCGAACAAAGTACGCAATTCTTGGGAAATCTGCCAATCTCAGAGTATTGAAAAACTGCATAAACAGACTACCTGTCATCTACTACAACACAAAAATGCCTGGTTCACACAGATATTTTTTGAGGATTGGTTCCAGAATCACTTTTGTAAAGAAGTAAAAAAGCCAGATCATATGTGTAGAATTCATCCTGCTGAGGTAAGGCAATGTTGTTGACTGATAATACCCCAGCTACCCCATTGCTAAATTAACATCGCCTGATGGCAAAATAACATGTATGGCTTTACCACCAAACCTACATCTGTAATACAGATCATGGATTAGGGGTTATCTATGCTCTCAAAGGCTTTATAAAAGAGCTATGAATTCGATATTATGGAAATTCTGCTCTCTGAGGAAGACGAGATGCCTACTAAGGATACGAAGGCTAGTAGAACACTAGAAAACTTCAAAGAAATATTTAATTAAATACGCATTTTACAACTAGGCCAAAGAATGGAGCGAGTTGAAGGTCCCACATTAAAGAATGCACGGATAAATTCTGTGTCCGTACCTGGTTAAATGAAGACAAAGATGACTATGATTTTGAGGGCTTTGATAATCCAATTTTTGAGACATTCAGAGCTGCAGGTGAGGAAGATTTGAAACTTTCTGATGTGAATGCGTGGTTAGATAATGATGGTGATGATCCAGGTTATGGTGAATTAACTGATAATAGAATTATCCAGTGTGTTACTGGTAATAATGATGAGGATGTGGAAGAGGAAGACGACAGTGTNCTCTTTCTTTTTCTTTCTCTTTCTTTCTCTTTCTTTCTTTTTATTTCTTTCTTTTTATTTCTTCTTTTTTCTTTCTTTCTCTTTTTCTTTCTTTTTCTTTATTTCTTTCTTTATTTTTCTTTTCTTTTTTCTCTTTTTCTTTCTTTTTTTCTTTGTTTCTCTCTTCCTCTTTCTTATTTCTTTCTCTTTCCTTCTTTCTCTTTTCTTTCTTTCTTTCTCTTTCTTTTAGTTTTAGCTTTAGGTAACAATAACTGTAACATCAGCCTGATCTCGGCATGACATGAATTACAGCCTGCTTCGTCACGAATTCTATTGTGTTCACATTGAACATATAGATTTTTATAGAGTTTTAGATTTTACTTCTATATTCTGTTATAGATATAGTTTATATATTTCGAGCTATTACATATATTTTGTTGTATTTCTCATTCTTAATTAAATAAATATAATATTTTAATTATCTTTTTGTACCCTATCATTTGTCCACATAAATACATATAGAATGTCCATTTCTTCTCAAATATGTATTCTTTCTTTGTCTTCTGGAATGTCTTCTTTCTTTCTTTCTCTCCTTTTCTATTTCAGATATGAATTAAAAAAATTATTATACCCTAAACGTTTTAATGTAAGTAATTAAAAGATTACAGAAATGTTTTTTGAAACATTATTTATTTACGTTCTAAGGTCGTAAATAAAAGTTCTCAAAAAACATTTTCTAAACGTATTTATAAACGTGCTGAAAACAATGAAATGTCGTTTTAGAACGTTTTAAAAACGTGAAAATGTTTGCTGGGTAATGACAATATGATTAATACACTCACCATCACTGGGTAATGACAATATGATTAATATACTCACCATCACTGGGTAATGACAATATGATTAATACACTCACCATCACTAGGTAATGACAATATGATTAATACACTCACCATCACTGGGTAATGACAATATGATTAATACACTCACCATCACTGGGTAATGCCAATATCATTAAGACACTCACTATCACTGGGTAATGACAATATGATTAATACACTCACCATCACTGGGTAATGACAATTTGATTAATACACTCACCATCACTAGGTAATGACAATATGATTAACACTCACCATCACTGGGTAATGACAATATGATTAATACACTCACCATCACTGGGTAATGACAATATGATTAATACACTCACCATCACTGGGCAATGACAATATGATTAATACACTCACCATCCCTGGGTAATGACTATAATTAATACACTCGTCATCACTGGTAAATGATAACACCAACATTAATACACTAGTTAATGAAAATATCTTGATTAATACACTCACAATCACTGGTTATTGACATCAACATGATACACACACACACACTGGTAGTACAGTAAGAATAAAATTGTCCTTACCATCATTAATGGGCAAAAGTTGTGTTTGCTATCGTCCTCGGTAGCCGAGCAGAGACTCGAAGCAGTATTACCTATTAAGGCAAAATAAAACAAATTTAAGGATTCTATGGCTAAATTTTTCCCAAAAACATAGTACATGTTTAGAAAAGTTAAATAATTTTTTTAGGTATTATGCTTTGAGCAAAAGTAAGGAGGGTGGGCAGGAATAAGGAGGGTGGGCAGGAGTAAGGAGGGTGGGCAGGAGTAAGGAGGGTGGGCAGGAATAAAGAGGGTGGGCAGGAGTAAAGAGGGTGGGCAGGAATTGGGAAGGGAGTATGGGCAGGTTCTTGACTGCCTCCCCTCCCTCCCTCTCTAACAGCCTACGTAATACAAACCATGTGCATTGACCAATAACCTGTTACAGCCTGGGCTGTAAAAGCTGGGGCTGGGCAAAAAATATTCGAATTATGTGAAAATTATTATTAAATGTTAAACAAATCTCCAACTTATTGACTTAAGCATCATGAAAGTTTCATCCCAATATTTTCAGAAATGTGTTTTATACAATTTTTTTTTAAAGGAGAACATTTTGTTGATAAGGAGAACAGCTCCTATTAACTGGAACTGAGGGATAATGCAGTAATAAAGAGATGCAAGCACTTGTCCAATGTACAAAGAAGAAGAATAGTAGCAAGAAGTGTCCACAAAGTGGATATGCAGCTGGTGTCTGTATAGCATTGCTGAGTAATACATCTTAATACCAATAATAATGAATTTGTTATCATGCTCTATTTTGTTATAAACCATAAAAATGCATCGCCTAATGTTAATCTGTTACTTTCACCGATGACCAAAAAACCAGCGTTGAATGTAATGAAACGCCATTGACTGGGTGAGTCCCGGAGGCTCCCCGGAGCTTACCAGGCTGATATGCTAATGTCAGACTTTGGTATCAATTATGTGTACGGAGTTCTTATGGGCCTACCAGGGACCACGAGCCAGAACCTCGTCCCCTCAGAGAGGCAAGGGGAGCAATGGCCTATAGAAACCCTGTGTGGTTGGAAGCATTCAATGTCTGCCATCGACCGGGTTAGGCACCCAGAAAGGTATACGTCCCAAAACAAACCCCTATTCTGGTGAAAATTGCAACCAAAAGCCGAACGAGTGGATAGAACTCCCCAAACAAAAACGAGCAAACTAGTATGACGTCATTCGTCGTCACGCCGCTGTCTGCACAGCCCCCCTCCCCGGGAGGGGGAAGGGGGATCCCCAGACCTACTGCGCCGGCGATCTACACCCCAGTTCTGAGGCTGGATGTCAAAACACGCGAAAAAAACGCCGACCGGAGGGAGGGACGCTGGGGGAGCCTCCGGGACTCACCCAGAAAATGGCTTTTCATTACATTCAACGCTGGTTTTCTGGGGGAGTCCCTACGGCTCCCAGGAGCTAACTACCCACAGAGGAAAAGAATAAGGACTTACCCGGGAGGCGGTTGCTGCTCACTCCTCAACCCGAAGTCGAGACAACTGGTTGCATCCGCCGACCCAAAGCAACACAGGCCCAACCGGGCCCAGGGACATTGACAAGGTACCGAGCAGCCAGGACCCTGTTCGACCACCAAAATCCCCGCGCCCGAATGTCAGCCCACGACATACTGACATACTGTAGACACTCGATTATCCGGGATTCGAATATTCAGAAAACGCCCTTATACGGCCAAAATCATGACTGGATAAAGTTATCTCAATATCCGGCCAAAATGTCCATAGGAGCCGGAAAATCGGGTGTTTGGCCGGATCAGTGGCCTAACACTCGTTGTACACCACCACACCACTCACTCCCTCCCTTCCCACCGAGTAGGGAGGGAGTCACCCCTCACTGCTGTTCACTCTCTCCCTGCCCAAGAGATCCTTCTGTACGTGGCAGTAGATTGCCAGCCTGGAGAATTTCCATCCAATACAATAAAGCATTCACGAAACAAGTATTTTTATACCTTTTATTATCCTAATAATATTGCTAAACAAAATCTGTAACCAAAATATATATATGATCATGTACTGTACATCCAGAACTTAAGAAACAAAATTTAGGAAACAATTCTGGCTACCGGTGACGAGTGTAGGGTTATCTGAGTGAGCCCGTCCCTCCCCCCACCCCGACACACCTCCCCCCACCCGCACCACATCCCATACACACACTGCTTAAAGGTCACAGTTCAACTGTCCATAATTCCCTCCCTAAGGAAGGGAGGGAGGGAGTCGATCAGGAAGGAAAGGGAAGGAGGGAGGGAGTTGGTCAGGAAGGGAAGGAGGGAGTCGATCAGGAAGGGAAGGGAAGGAGGGAGGGAGTTGGTCAGGAAGGGAAGGAGGGAGTCGATCAGGAAGGGAAGGGAAGGAGGGAGGGAGTTGGTCAGGAAGGGAAGGAGGGAGGGAGTCAATCAGGAAGGGAAGGAGGAGGGAGTTGGTCAGGAAGGGAAGGAGGGAGGGAGTCAATCAGGAAGGGAAAGGAAGGAGGGAGGGAACAGTGTTGAGTGTTGTGTGGGGTAACAGATGTGACTCGCTTAAGCCTACCCAGGAAAGTGGTGTTGGATGTGTTGCAAGAATTATATTGTTTTCTTATTGCTGTGGAGAGCAAGTTACGAATATTAAATAACACACTATAATAGTTGAACAGTACAGTACAGTATTTGGTTTGCTATTTATTCATTTAAATATTTACAAGAAAATAAAATGGGATTTAACAGAGCTTAAGGCGCATATGTTAAAAGTCATCGTACAGCATGTCAATACATCGTACAATGCATGTGCTCTCTAGACACCTCTATGTGCTCTATGTTGTTCTCTGGAATTCGTATTGTGAGTGTGTAATACAGTGTGTTACTGAGTAAACAGTGTGTGAAACTGTACATATTGTAATTTTAGTGAATTTTTAACAGGTATTATTGCGACAATAAACATTTATTGTGGACACATTACTAACACATGTACAGTATCACAGTTCCATGGAACATTATGAACGTTCTACTGTATACATATTGTAAAGGACACATATAAGCATCACATACGATAAAAAAAAATAAAACCGCATTGGAAATACATAAAACAAATAATTGAAAATATATTTGTTGCAACACCTGGTGCTTGAATGGCCCACGTGACCGTGTCAGGGCGATTCACACATGGGTGACCTGGCCCTGATGACATTACAGTGCACCTTGTCTACGTCCCCACAGCCAAAGTAAGTGGAATTTCGTATTTATTTTTACACAGACATGTTCAGGGAAGGAATTTATCATTTTACGAAGAAAAATGAATTTTTTGGGAACACTTTATTTCATGTGCACTGGGGCAATTTCACAATACAGGTAGTTGAAATTAATCTACAAGCAGCTTTACTCTTATCTAGCCAAACACAATATACTTAGCTCTTGTCAATATGGCTTCAGACCCAAAAAAAGCACTAACGATGCACTTATTAGTATGATTAACTTGATTCATGCAGCTCTTGATAAAAATGAGTTCCCTATTGGGTTATTTGTGGACCTGCGTAAGGCTTTTGACACTGTCAACCACCAAAACCTTCTTCTTAAATTACATCATTATGGAGTCAGAGGACACTCCCTGCAATACCTCAAATCTTACCTTAATGACAGACTCCAGTATGTTTCTGTGAATAATTCAATTTCTCCCACCCTACCCATCAACATCGGTGTTCCTCAGGGCAGCATACTTGGCCCTCTCCTTTTCTCATCTACATAAATGACCTTCCAAATGCCTCCCAACACCTCAAACCAATTCTTTTTGCTGACGACACAACCTTCATTTACTCCAGTCCTGACCCCCTTGCTCTAAATGCCACAGTAAATGCTGAGCTAAATAAAGTCCATCTTTGGCTAACTGCCAACAAACTCACCCTTAACATTGACAAAACTTTCTATATTCTGTTTGGCAATAAATCCTCTAATCAAATAAATCTCAGAATAAACAATACCCAAATTTGTAACAAAATAGATGGCAAATTCCTTGGCGTTCTCATTGACCACAAGCTAAATTTCCGGGACACATTCTAAATATATAAAAAAAAGTTTCAAAAACTGTTGGCATTCTTTCTAAGATCAGATATTATGTACCCTGCCCTACCCTGGTGACTCTCTATTACTCCCTCATCTATCCATATCTCAACTATGGTATTTGTGCTTGGTGTTCTACTACCCAAAATCATTTACGTCCTCTAATTACTCAACACAAAGCTGCTATTAGGACAATATCCAACTCTGGCCCCAGACATCACTCGGTACCCCTACTCAAATCTCTGAATATGTTATGAAATTAAGTCACTGCACATTCTCTCATGTGTATTATACATATATAAAACGCTGAACTGTAATGCCAATCCTGACCTCAAAAGCTTCATTGAAGGTTGTAACAGAACCCATGAGCACCACACCAGAAACAAATACAGTTTTGATATTCCAAGAGTACGACTTAATCAAACTAGAAATGCTCTACAGATCAAGGGACTCAGAATGTGGAATGACCTTCCCAATCATGTTAAAGACTGTACCTCTCTCAACCAGTTTAAGATAAAAACGAAGCACTACCTAATAAATTCCCTGTAACCTACCTTATCCCTCTTGTCAACCCATGTCTGTTTTTTTTTTAATCAACGCTGTTTGTCGACCTAATTGTAATTGTGCTGCTTTTTCAGCCATGTTCCCCCCTTTTTATTTTTAGTTTTATTTGTTCTCAACACATTTTATTCTTTATACTCAAATAGTATTAAGTTTTAGTCATTAATGTTTTTCCTGCCCGAAACGCTTTGCGTAATAGTGGCTTTAGGCATTGTATGTACTGTACTAGCTCTATCTATAAATATATCCAATTTTGTAAAATCTCTTGTATGTATGTACCTTACCTGAATAAACATTATCATTATCATTATCAATAAACTCGACGCAGCACGGTGGTTAATAACCCTGCGGATGACCTGGGAGACCCGCACCCTCGAACAGGGAAGAAGGGAAACCGGATCGACCCACAGCGCATCACGGACACTGAAGCCATGGTGCGTAAATAACGGCAGAGAGCCACAACCGGACACAAAACATGATGCACCCTTGGCCGAACCAACCAAGCATCAACAACCCAAGGGCCCCTCCGGAACACAGCAGTCTCATTCTTCACCAGAAAAAACGAGAAGGCTGCAGATGAACAAAACGATCACCCCGACCAAAGGAGCAGAAACCTCTGCGCCGGAGGAGAGCATGAAGCTCACCCACTCGACCCCCAGAGGCCAATGCCAACAGGAAAAGAGCCTTCGAAAAACAATCCGGAACCGAGGAGGCCACAACAAAACGAGGAGAAGAAAAGAGAGCACTCTGTCCAAAGACCAGGACGGCTCAGGCGACTCATGTGCAGGCCGGAGGTGAAACAACGCCCGAGACAGCTTGCGAAACGGCGCAGACGTGACATCAATACCAAAAGCAAGCTGAAGCAGCTCCGCCAGCGCCGCACGATATGAGGCGACAGTGTTAGGCATAAGATGACGGTCCTGGAACAACCATGAGAGAAAGGACAACACCACCCTAACTGAAAGGGAAGTATAATGACGAAGACGTAAGAAGAACCAGAAGGACCATCAGGAAACTTCATACTGCCGCCAAGACGAAGCCCGCAGATGACACTAATACGGAAGCCACCTGATCATCATAGAGATGATGATAAACTCGAGTCAAAAATACCATACGCAAAGACTCGAGGAGAAGATTGAACCAGCCACATGACGTACTGGGCCGATCTGTTGGAAGAGGCGGAGCCGTAGAAAAACCTCTGGGTTCGGACACCGAGCAAGCAACGCCTGAAACCATGGCTGGGCTGGCCACCAAGGGGCCAAAAGGACAACTCTCCCCTGTCTCTAAGTGTATCAGGACCTGGAGCAACAGCTTAACTGGGGGAAAGAGGTACAGGAACCCCCACCTCGACCAGTCCTGCTGAAAGGCGTCGATCCCGACGGCCTCGCAGTCGGGAAGAGGCGCCACATACAGGGGAAGGCGCCGCGACCATGCCGACACAAAGAGGTCCACCTCGGGGCAGCTGAACGTCTGGCAAAGCCAATGGAAGGAGGCGGCGTCGACCGTCCATTCTGTGGAGAGGGGAACAAAACGAGACAGGCCATCGGCCAAGACGTTGGACACACCCCACACGTGAACTGCCAGGAGAGCTAAACCCCGAGAACTCAGCAGACGAGTCACCCAAAGTCACCCAAAGCGACCAACGCCAAAGAGCCGAGGACCGCATCAAATCCCCCCCCCCCCCGGTTCAGACAATGAACCCCCGGGGAGCAGTCCGAATAGAGCCGGATCGTCGACCATCAGGTGACTCGAATTCTCCGAAGAGCAAACCACACCGCTGCGAACTCCCACTCAGTGTTGTGGGCTCGACGGAAAGACAGACCCCACCGACCCTGGCCGGCCTGGTGAGCACTGGTCACAAAACCCCAGCCGAGAGACGACGCGTCCATGAACACATCAAGTGAGGGCTCGGTGCCACGGCACTGAACCCCGAAAAACCCGAAGAGGAAGCCGGTGACGCAGCAACCGGCGCAAAGCCCCCGGGGTCCGAACCCAGCGATCGCGAGAAAGGCAGAAGGGACGGCCCCGAAGGAACCAGAACAGCAAACAAAGCCAAACCCGACCCGGCGGGTAGACAAGCATCGCAAAGTTCAAGCTCCCGCACAGACCCTCGAGCAACTGCCGGGAGACCTGGGAGCCCCCAGAAACAGGCACAAGTGGGACCGCAGCCGCAAAAGAGACTCCGGAGGAAGAGACAAGGAAGCAGTCCGAGAGTCCAACACAAGGCCCAGCCAGGTCCGAACCTGGGAGGGAACCAGATGGGACTTTCTCCAGTTCACCAAGAACCCGAACCCAGCGAGCTGAGAAAGAACCAGATCCCTGGCTAGCAGACAAGTGGACTGACTGGGAGCCCAGACAAGCGGACTGACTGGGAGCCCAAACCAGCCAGTCGTCGAGGTAGGCCAACACCCAAACACCTAACAAATGCAGACAAGTCACCACGACCTGCGTGAGGCGCGTGAAAATGCGAGGTGCCAGGTTCAGATCGAACGGAAGACAACGAAAGCGATAAGCACGAAGCCCCACAACAAAACCGAGCCATTCCCTGAACCCCGGATGAATCGGGACGTGCCAATAAGCATCCTGGAGGTCCAGGGACACCATCCAAGCGCCCGGCTCCAACAGGAGGCGAACCTGGGACAGTGTGGTCATCCGAAAGGAGGGGCAATGAACCCAGGGGTTCAGACGGGACAATTCCAGAATGAACTGCATTTCCACGCAGTCCCATTTTGGGACTGGAAACAGACAGGAAATCCATCTGAGGGACGTCGTCGTTTCGACCACGCCCAAGCGGATCCACTCCAAGATGACCAGACAGAGCACAGGGAAAGAAGCCAGCCCCGAACCCCCCGCAGGGGGAGGGGGCCACCCAATGCCACCAGAGGCCGTGCAAAACGACCCGAAACGTCCACAAATCGTGGGACCAGGCTTGAGTGAACAGCACAAGCCTCCCCCCCCCCCATCACCCTGTCAATGGGGCGAACCGCGAAAGGGCCAGCGCCCCTTATGAGACCCAGAACCTCGCACAGAGCAAACACAGCGCCGACCAGATGAAGGCGGGTCGAAGGAGGCGCCGAACCCAAACCTGACACCAGTGGCCTACCACGACGAGAGGAACCCTGAGTCTTGGCACGACCCTTCTGGGAAGGCCCACCACGGGACCCCCAGAGATCTAGCAAGTCCGACATAGGATGGCAAGAAGCCGAAGCAGCCTGAATAAACTGCGCAACGGCCGAAACCTCAAACAAGAGAGGGCAAAAAGGAGACGAAAGCCTAAGAGCCAAGGCCCAAGTGGATTCCACAGAGGAGGCAAGCACCGCCTGCCAACACGCAAGACGGGAGGCATAAAACGGAGGCACCGCATCCTGCAAGATCGGCGCGAAAAGCTTCAGCATGGCAGCCAACGAGCGAGCCGGCGAGGCCAAGGTGCCAGACCCCGGAACAGCCCCAAGCGCCTCCACATCCTCCATGAGCCAGTCAGAAGACAGCTCCAGGAGGGAAAAAAAGCGTGCAAGGCTGCAACCAAAAGGCCCTGAGCACGCAAGTCCTCCGCCACCTGCACCGTCGAAAGGAGGGGAACCTGCACATGGAGCTGAACGACACCAACATCCCGGGGAAGGGCAGGAGCAAACAAGCACTCATTGAGGTGCTTAAGGTTGCCCCCCAGGAAAACTTGAAGCACCGTTGAAGCCTCCCGCCACTCAAGTGTGTGGGAACAGCAGAAGGAGTGCCAAGCCTTCGAGGCAAAGACAGGACAGTCCGCCAGCCAGGACGACTCCGGAACCTCGTAACGGAGCCAGAAAGGGAACGAAGTCCCAAACCTGAAATTCGAGGGATCCATTGCCGAGGCATAATCCGGGTCATGCAGGAGGTTCGCCGCAAGGGCCGCCTGCACCACAGCAGGTTGGATGTGATAAGCCAAAAACCTCCGGAAAGAGAACTGAAGTACCCAGGGGAACACGGAACCGAACCAGGGAAGGGGCAGACACCAAATCCAACTCATACGATGAGGGGGGAAAAGAAAACCCCACTCCTTGCAACAGTAAGCCCTGCTCAGAGGGTACAAAAACCCAGGCGGAGTCCAGTGGGGCCCAAGGCCCCCAAGACAGCCCCTCCTTAGCCCCAGAGTCCTCTCTGGCAGGACCCGGGGCCGAGTCCCCGGGTCCTGCCAGATCCCAAGCCTGGGTCCTGTCCCCCCAAGCACCGACCCCACTAGACAAGGCCGGCGCAGCCGTAGAAGCCGGATAGAAAGAGGCCTACTGGTCAGACCCAGAGGCTTCGGCTGGGGGAGGAGACTCGAATGCCTCCGTCGCCACACCGGAAGGGGCATCCCCCCCGAGGCTGCCCGAGTCTCAAGACCAACTAACCCCTGCCCCGACTCAGAAACCCTCAGACGTTTCGGGGCTGGAAGCTGGGGAGGGGCACCAGAATGCACAACAGGAGGGGAAGGACCAGGATTTGCAGACTGAACCAGGGTCGAAGCGACCCCCACCCCAAGTCCAGGTCCCTATAAGCAAAACGGGGCAGCCACGGGGCATCCGGGTAAACAACCAACCTAGCGCGTTGCAACAACCGAAACCTAGAATGCAATGCTTGTGCAGCCTGTACCCAAAGATCATCATCCATAGACTGTGTAAATTGAGTCACCAGCAAGCAACAGTACTCACATGACTCAGGGTCGAAAGTGTCACCGACTCAACAGGCTGCATGACGGAGGCAAAAAACAGTGAGGGTCACCCTGAAACAAGGGGACCAAACAACCCTCAAACTCGCATGAAGCGAGGGGGAACACCGGGGTCACATCCATTGGACCCACGCGTCTCCTAGGGGATTCCTGGGGTCCTGAGCGTTTACTTGAAGAGGACTCGCGCTCAGGTAAACCCAGGCAGGGTACTGTTAACCGGCGCCCAAAACTACCAAACAAACTGTCTAAAGCTGAACCCCAGGGACGTGTACACTCACGGGGACCAAGCAGGGGGCACCACCAGGTATCAGGGTGAGGCCAAACACCAGTGGCAATGAGGGCAGAACCCCCCACCATGGCAAAAGAAAAACAAAACCCCGCAAGAGGACAATGTACCCCAAGGAACAGAGCCTGCCGCTGTGATAGGTGACAACTAGCTGCACAGCACCCTGCGCCCCTACCAGTGCGAAAAACTGCCTCTTACCCTAAGGTAAACCACAGGAGACAAAACCCCCAAATACCCAAAGAGCGGCCGAGAAACCGAGCAGTAAAACGAACACACAGAGGCAGACCCCGAAAAACTTGTGGAAGGTAACCCCAAGCTCCAAGGGCAGTACTTACTGGGCACCTAGGGAAGGGAACCATAGGCGCATGCAGCCCGAGTACTGAGGAATAACTCCTGTCTCTCGCACCCCTGGAGAACAGCAGCCACACACAAGGCACAGCGCCGCAAAAAGACCGGAGCCAGAGCACACAACCGAGCAGATAGCATCAGCCTCAAGAACTGGGGTGTGGATCGCCGGCGCGGTAGGTCTGGGGCTCCCCCTTCCCCCTCCCGGGGAGGGGGGCTGCGCAGACAGCAGCGCGACAACGAATGACGTCATACTAGTTTGTTCGTTTTTGTTTGGGGAGTTCTATCCACTCATTCGGCTTTTGGTTGCAATTTTCACCAGAATAGGGGTTTGTTTTGAGACGCCTACCTTTCTGGGTGCCTAACCCTGTCGATGGTAGACATAGAATGCTTCCAACCACACGGAGGTTTCTATAGGCCATTGCTCCCCTTGCCTCTCTGAGGGGGCCAGGTTCTGGCTCATGGTCCCCGGTAGGCCATAAGAACTCCGTACACATGACTGATGCCAAAGTCTGACATTAGAATATCAGCCTGGTAAGCTCCGGGTAGGTGTAGGGCTCCCCCCAGAAAATATTTTTTTTTTTTTGGGGGGGGGAAGATTTTTTTTGTCTCCTTTGTTTATTATCTCATTTTGTTGTAACCTCTACATCCTGGAGAGTGCGTACCCATCCCTAACTATGTCAAGATAGAATGAAATTGGTCACCAAATAAATCAGTCACAACTGGCTGAACTTGGGACTTCGAATTTTGTTTGACTGGGTTTTTCAATGATTTCAAATTCAATTTTCAATGTCTCTTTAGGCTGTTTTGATGATTAGGGACCAGATTAGAGCTTTATCACTTTTATAAAGTATACATTTTTATCCCCTAAATCATTATAATTACCCCTATATTATAGTTGTTTTTTGGGGGTTATTTTTTCTTGACATCATTCCAACACATATTGACCTAAAACTTTCACATATTTGAGTACGAATGCCAAACAAAGTTTATTAAAACATATAAGTAAATTAATGAATTAGAACTACCTTATTCATTGTCGATAACTTCAACTTCAATTACTGTATCTCTAAAACTTTGAGTCAGCTTAAAAAAATTAAGTTTCTGACCGATTCTCACCATTGTTACAAATAATGTGTACAGCTGTCTGTTCTACAATCCTATTACAATGGATTTTTCACAAACCCTAAACGTTTCTAGTTATCAATTTTTTTTTCTACATTTGGCACATAATTCAAATGCCACATTGACTATTTCTTTTACAGTAAACTAAACTGAAAACATATATTCTAAATCTATGAAAATGAAGATCATATACTATTCTGAGAGCATAATAACACGAAATGAAAAAATGGTGATAGTTTATATTTTTGCAGCTGATTTCAAAATCTGAAGTTTTCAGTATTCATTTTTGTTTATTTTCTTATTTTTCAAGTTACATTTGTGATCATTTAGACAAAGTTGCAGGATTTGCTGGTATGCACAAAAAAACTGGAAAGCATTAGAGCAAATTTGAGAAATTGAACTTTGCCATCAGGTCCTGTCGTATATGTATGCCATGCACAGCTTAAGGGTTAATACAGAACTGTACTGTATAAAATGCATAAAACTTCAAACTAACAATATTTCACTAATTATAACAATAATACTATTTTAAATAAAATAACTTGTAACAGTCAATATGTACATTAAATTTTGAGTATGCCTATAAAATAAGCACAGGTCATGTCAACGCGTTGGACCTGGATGAGATGGCATGCACCATGTGCTTCTCCTCTTCCTGGGTAAAAACGTCGGACTCACGCGCAAAATATTTTTGTGATAAATTTGAAAATTTTTTACTGTTTGAACTCATTTTAATCTGTCAAGATGTTTCAGAGCAGCATTCATGGTATTGAAGGTATAAAGCAAAAGAGAAAATATTTGTCAATTGATTAGAAAGTTGACCTGATAGAGAAAGCAGAGCATGGATACTGTCACTCGACTAACCCAAGAATTCAACATTGGTAAAGCTACAGTTTGTGATATAAAAAAGCAGAAGGATAATATTAAGAAATTCTTTGCGCAAACTGATGCAATAGGCAACAGGAAAAATTGAGGGCTGCAAAGTATACGGGTTTGGACTCGTCTGTATTTTAATGGTTTACACAGCATCGTGCGAAAGGAATTGCTGTTTCAGTTGATTCTATTAGAAATGCAGTTGAATGACTTGCTGTAAAGTTAAACATAGATAATTTCAAGGCTAGCACTGAATGGGTATGTCGATTTAAAGAGAGGTATGGCATCATTAACAAGAAAATTTGTGGAGAGGCATTAAGTGCAGGTGTTGGACGTGCTAATGCATATAAGAATAAACTTTTTCAGCACATTATATCTAATAATCTAAGCTGGTTTTAAGTGTACAATGCAGATGTAACAGGCTTTAACTGGAAATGCCTTCAAAGAAACACTTTGGCCTTCAGGCTTGAGAAGAGTATTCCTGGTTGCACGGTAAAGAAGGAAAGAATTTCAGCATTATTGTGCTGGAACGCAGATGGCAGTCACTGAACAAAGTACGCAATTCTTGGGAAATCTGCCAACCTCAAAGCATTGAAAAACTGCATGAACGGACTACCTGTCATCTACTACAACACAAAAAATGCCTGCTTCACACAGATTATTTTTGAGGATTGGTTCCAGAATCATTTTTGTAAAGAAGTAAAAAAGCAGCAGATCAATATGTGCAGAATTCATCCTGCTGAGGTAAAGGCAATATTGTTGACTGATAATGCCCCAGCTCACCCCATTGCTAAATTAACATCGCCCGATGGCAAAATAACATGTATGGCTTTACCACCAAACACTACATCTGTAATACAGCCCATGGATTAGGGGTTATCTATGCTCTCAAAGGCTTTATAAAAGAGCTATGAATTCAGATATTATGGAAGTTCTGCTCTCTGAGGAAGACAAGATGCCTACTAAGGATACGAAGGCTAGTAGAACATTAGAAAACTTCAAGAAATATTCAATTAAATACGCAATTTACAACTAGGCCAAAGAAAGGAGCGAGTTGAAGGTCACCACATTAAAGAATGCATGGAATAAAATTCTGAGTCCGGTACCTGGTTAGAATGAAGACAAAGATGACTATGATTTTGAGGGCTTTGATAATGTGATTTTTGAGACATTCAGAGATGCAGGTGAGGAAGATTTGAAACTTTCTGATGTGAATGCATGGTTAGATAATGATGGTGATGATCCAGGTTATGGTTAATTAACTGATAATGAGATTATCCAGTGTGTTATTGGTAATAATGATGAGGATGTGGAAGAGCCATGGAACTTTTGAGCCATGGAACAATCCATGGCTCACAAGTGGCATTCTCTACTCAGTCAACAAGAAACATGAATATGAAAAGAAACTTAGGATTGGCCTAGTTTCAAAGGAAGTAGCTAAAAGGTACTCATCAATGCTTACCAGTATCATAGGAAAGGCAAAACTTGCATATTATGTGAATAGATTCAATGAAGCAAAAGGCAACATGAAAAGCACTTGGAAAACAATCTCTAGTATCCTAGGAACTAAACAACACTCACATAACCAAATAAAACTCTACAAGGATGGGGATATACCGTCAACTGATTTAAAAAACCAGCGTTGAATGTAATGAAACGCCATTTTCTGGGTGAGTCCCGGAGGCTCCCCGGAGCTATCCAGGCTGAATGGATATGTATAACTTTCTGGCATCAGTCAAAGTGCTAGGAGTTCTTGCCTACTGGGGACCACGAGCCAGAACCTGGCCCCCTCAGAGAGGCACGAGGAGCAATGGCCTATAGAAACCCCTTTTGTGATTGGGAGCATTCTATGTCTGCCATCGACCGGGACAGGCACCCAGAAAGGTAGGCGCCCCAAAACAAACCCCTATTTTGGTGAAATTATTGCTACCGAAAGCCGAACGAGTGGACAAAACTCCCCAAACAAAATTATCTAACTAGCATGACGTCATCATGTCGCCGCGCCACCGTCTGCGCAACCCCCCCCCCTCCCCAAGAGGGGGAAGGGGGAGCCCCAGACCCTCCACGCCGGCGATCCAACTGGCAGTTCTTAGGCTGGATGTCAAATACGCGAAAAACGCCGCCGACCGG
>WNGS01159507.1:22971-41349 GCA_020271785.1 Procambarus virginalis
GAATGGTGGTCAACATGTTCACTTCACGTCTGTCTTTCCACCGCACTGAAAGCATTGCACCACATTTTCTTACCTCGCCAATCACCTACTTGCATAGCAGTGTCAAACACAGGCATTTCCTTTCGTTTTGGCTTTACTGTTCCACACACTCCAGTCTTTATATCAAGCAAGAGTTCGTTAGCAAGGGACTGGTATAATAGTTATCTGTGTACAATATGTGGCCCTTGTTCAGATAGGGTGCAAGCAGTGACTTCACCACACTACCTGAGAAAGCCATGTCGTCATTAGCAGGAATATCTACATTTGTGGCTGAATAAAGTATCATGTGTAACACCATTCCTGATTCACAGTCACAGAGCACAAAGAATTTCAGCCAAATCGGTGACGTTTGAGGGAATATACTGCTTGAAGGCAGCACGTCCTTTGAAAAGCACAAGGGATTCATCAATAACCAGCTTCTGAGCTGGTACGTAGTAATCTCGGAACTTTCCAATCAGGTCATTTAGCACGTGCCTCACCCCTCCAAAGCCTATCACCTGTGTCTCGTCTGCTTATTTGCAAAATGAATGCACCGTAGGATCAACAGAAATCTGTCTCGGGACATATATTTCCCGAACAATGGTGTTGGACAGCGTTGTCTTTGCTCCAATAATCTGAAATACGTGTTTCACACAATGTTTCATCAACATGCAAATTGCGAAAAAACACATACATTTCACCAACAGTTGTCTCTTTCCAACGCTGTAGTCGTGAAAATTCTGTAACTTCCTCAAGTTCAATGAGATCGGCCGCAAGTCTGTTCGTTTCATGAACAAGTGTTCCATGAGCGCTCATCGAAAATGCAATAAAAAAGTCACTTTCACACATTTCGTCACCAGTATCAGGAAAAGATCTGTAATTCCCACATCTCTGTTGTCAAAGTCGGGAATTTGTGGTACAAAATCTTCCCCATCACTCCACAACACAAATCTGTGCCTTCCGAGAGCCATTAGCTGCACGACGGCGAGGAATCCGGGGACCAGGAGCTGAAGCGGCATTGTAACAGTAGGGGCAGGAACGGTAGATGAGGTAAAAGATCTGGAACATGAGGAATTTGTCCTCATTGTCGCCATATTGGCCATGCGGCGGCGCTTGGCGGGCGGGTAGCTGATGCGGCGAAACTTGTACTGGCACTAACAGCTGGGGTAAAACTATTCTCAGATTCTTCATCACTAAAACCTGAGAAAGATTCACTTGTTTCTGAATCGTTGATCATATCATAAACGTGTAGTGGTATAGATGAACGACGTGCTTGGGCGCGAGGTGGTGTTGAGTGGTGTTGAGTAGTATCCTCGTGAGGCATCCTCACCCTCGTGGCACCCACATGTTCACCCTCACTATCCGTTGTTTCGATTTCTTCTGGCTGGGTATAATCTTCATCTATATCAGAGTCGTCAATATCAGACTCGTCAACGTCCTTGAACAATTCATCTGCAATTTCGTCTTCGGTCAAAGACTGTGCGGCGCGGTGCGCTAAGCGAGGTCGCACGCTGGCTGGTGATGCGCTCGCCATGGTGTCTGGCCACTAACTAAGGCCTGTGAAACGAAGGAGGCCTGCTCTAGATTTTTTTTCAAAATGGCGTCTGTTTACAATAGCCCGTGGCTATGGGATGGGTGACCCCTTTACACCGCGGGACGTTTGAATCGTGCCTGGCACCCTTTGGCGTATATATACGCCATGCGCACGGTCAGACATGTTACTCATGGCGTATATATACGCCATGCGCAGTTTAAGGGTTAATAGAGCCCTGTTGCTTATGCATCGTTAAACGCCTGGAAAGAGATGTTGTTGTCTTGCCTATATACTGAGTTTTTTGAGGCTTACAGAGGTATAGACGACGTTGGTCTTTTTTAAAGCGTTCTGCTTTGTGTCTGTAGAGTTTCTCATGAGTAGGCTGGCCGTTTTTTATGTTTTATAGTAAATCGTCAGTTGTATCTCCTGATTTTTGTCTGTAGGGATAACGTTTCTATTGGCACTATCTTTCAGGACCCTTTCCTCTGTTTTGTGAGCTGTGGAAAAGAAGTTCCTGTTAAATAGTCTAATAAGGGGTATAGGTGTTGGGTTAGTTGTCTCTTCAGAGGTTGCATGGCGTTTCACCTTCCTTCTTATGATGCCTTCAACGAAACCATTGGAGAAGCCGTTGTTGACTAGGACCTGCCTTACCCTACAGAGTTCTTCATCGACTTGCTTCCATCCTGAGCTGTGGCTGAGAGCACGGTCGACAAAAGCGTTAACAACACTCCTCCTGTACCTGTCTGGGCAGTCACTGTTGGCATTTATGCACATTCCTATAATTGTTTCCTTAGTGTAGACTGCAGTGTGGACACCTCCACTCCTTTCCATGACTGTTACATCTAGAAAGGGCAACTTCCCATCCTTCTCCATCTCGTAAGTGAAACGCAACACAGAATTCTGCTCGAATGCCTCCTTCAGCTCCTGCAGATGTCTGACATCAGGTACCTGTTTTAAAATTTCGTCAACATACCTGCAGTATATGGCCGGTTTCAAGTTCATGTCAACTAAGACCTTTTGCTTGATGGTACCCATGTAGAAGTTCGCAAACAGGACACCTATGGGAGAACCCATGGCGACCCCATCTACTTGCTTATACATGTGCCCATCTAGGCTCAAGAAGGGTGCCTCTTTAGTACAAGCTTGGAGTAGTTTCCTTAGGATGTTTTCTGGCATGTCAAGAGGAGTACAGGCCGGATCACGATACACTCTGTCCGCTATCATCCCGATTGTTTCATCCACAGGTACGTTGGTAAACAGTGATTCTACATCCAACGAGGCTCTTATCACTGTGGCCCGTGTTCCCACAGTAAGTCAACAAATTCCTTTGGGGACTTCAGGCTGAAGGCGCAAGGGACATAAGAAGTCAGCAAGCCGTTGAGTCGCTTCGCCAGTCTGTACGTGGGAGTGGGTATCTGGCTGATGATTGGCCGAAGTGGGTTTCCAGGCTTATGTGTCTTGACATTTCCATACGCGTATCCAGGTTTATATTCCCCAATAATCTTTGGCAGGTGTATTCCGGATTTCTTGGCGTTCACAGTTTCGATCAATTTGTTGACCTTTGCTTTCAGTTCGGCTGTTGTGTCCTTCGTTACCCTTTGGAATTTAGTTTGGTCAGAGAACCTCATTCTCTCTGACCAAAGAGATTAATGGGTATAAATGGGTATAAATTGGAGATGAAAACATAAGAATGAAAGTATCTACAGAGGGCCTTTTGGCCTATATTTTCTCTTGCTGCTTCTATCTTGGCTCGGGATATTGAAGTGTGTAGAATATAGTTATGCATTAATTGCCTGTTGATTGATGGTGTTGAATTTTTGATGTGTAGTGCCTCACTGATGACGAGTCTCCTGCTATCGCTTTATCTATCGATGATTTCTGTGTTGATTGTTAAGATTTCTCTGGTGATGGTCTAGTTGTGAGAAGAGATTATATGTTTCTTGATGGAGCCCTGTTCTTTGTGCATTGTTAATCGCCAAGAAGAGACGTTGTTGTCTTGCCTATATACTGAGGTCTTTGGGGCTAACAGTCCCCAAGTGGGCATTTGAAGCCATAGACAACGTTTTTTTTTCTTCAAGGCGTTCTGTTTGGTGATTGGGGATTTTACCTGATTAGTTTGGCCGTATTCTTGTTTGTAGTATATTGTCAATTGTATTTTTGGATTTTTGTCTGTAGGGATAACGTTCCTATTAATAATATCTTTCAGGACACTTTGCTCCGTTTTATGAGCAGTTGAAAGAAGTTCCTGTAAAACAGTCTATTAGGGGGTGCAAGTGTTGTGTTAGTTGACTTATCACAGATTGCATGGCGTTTCACATTTCTCTTTATGGCGTCTTCAACATAACCATTATAGAAGCCATTGTAGACTAAGACCTACCTTATCCTACAGAGTTCTTCATCGTCTTGCTTCAATCCTGAGCTGTGACTGAGAGCACGGTCGACATAAGCGTTGACAACACTCCTCTTGTACCTGTATGGGCAGTCACTATTGGCAGAGAGGCACATTCCTATGTGTGTTTCCTTAGTATAGACTGCGGTGTGGAGCCCTCTATTCCTTTTGGTGTCTGTTACATCTAGAAAGGACAGCTTCCCATCACTCTCCATCTCGAAAGTGAAACTTAACACCGAATTCTGCTCGAATGCCTCCTTCAGCGGCTGCAAACGTCTGACATCTGGTACATTGGGAAAGTGAGGCATGTGAAAACTTGCCTCAATTTCCATCTCTCTCTCTCTGTCTTAACTGTAACCTCCCCATTCATCATTGTTATTGTTGTTCCTCATTAATGATCTTCATCTCAAACCATGAGGTTGTGCACTGTATGTTTCAATATACTCCTCTTGATCACCATTGTCACGGGGGGTGGGCCGGGGCTCTGCTAGCACTCGGTTGCTAGGGGCTCAAAAGGCCGAATACTCAGCCCCTCCGACTCCCGGGATTCACCGGAGTCTCCTTGGTCCCACAGGAGAGGACCAGCAATGCCGACCTCCGCAGGTCTTTGTTTCCACCACTGAAGGGGTGCCACTGACTCACCCTGGAAGCCCTTCAGTCAACCACGGGGAAACTGCTATCAGCAATTCCGGCCTATACCCGTGGAGGAGTGAAGGAAGACTCGGGCTTACCTTATAACAATAACCTCCCTGAGTCTTGCCTGCCAGACAAAAAGGTTGCAGGAACTCCTTTCCCGCCAGTCTTCTATATCCTCTTCTTAACAAGGTCGCCAGCTGGGTTATTATATCTGCACCCCAGCAATGCAGTTCAGTGGGTGTATTATATATTGTTTGTTGCCAGAGTGTTGCTACTCCCAAGATCTACTATTGGACTGTCGGGCCCAGGGTACTCTCCCCTGAAGGTCCATGTGGCTTTACCTCTCTCTAGCCACCACGTTACTAGTTGCCACCATTCAGGCACTAGTACTGATCAGATGGCTAAGGATACATTTTTATATCAGTCTGTGCTGTTTTACCACTCTCCAGGCAATAAGAACTTCCATAGAGAACGTGGTGTCCCCTTGGTGGTACTATGATAACCTTCGTGTATGCTCATATAGAAATATTATAATGGAGGCACACTTAAACACAATAATAAAATGTGTGAATTTACTGACATGAACTACATGATCACACATACGATTACAAGTAATACAAGAAAATGAAAATAATAATAATAAATCTGGAGATCATCAGCAACTCTTCTTTCACGTCCTCCAGGCTCCTTCAACTGGGCAGATAGACAGGAGTCACACACTCTCTCACAGAAGGGCCTCTTCACCACGTCGGCATCTCTTCTTCACTGTCCTGCCGTCCACACACACTGTCCTCTCTGACAGACCTGGACATAAACTGCCCTGCAGCCTACTACTAAAGTATTAATGTCCTATTGCCACATATATAAGTGAATATTATAGCCTACCTAGCCTACTCACACAAAGGGGTAATGGGAGGGAAAATGATCTACCTTAACATTCCTGGCTCACGACGCCTGTCCCTCGATGGTGTGAGGTTCCCATGCTTTCTGAGTCGATCCTTGGCGATCCAGGAACGTTCCCACAGGTCCTCAGGTGTCGTGAAGCCTTCGCGTCGTCGCCGTTCCAATCCCTGAGATTCAGCTATCCCAATCCTGGTTCACCAATGGGCACTGAGCTAATCGCTATATTCACACACTCGTCCCTTCCACAAGGCGTTGCTCCTCGTCCTAGGAACGGTGTCGTCCCTCCAACACCCTCAGTGGATGTGACCCGGTCACAGCTAGGCCTGCCCGCCACACCTTTCAGGCCCTCAATGTCTAGCGTTACCGCCGACAATTTTGCAAGTTTGGCACTTCTCTGCTCAATCAACTTGGCTCCTTTTTCCTTCCCAGAAGCGCGGGGCCTCCTATACATAAGGTGGGCTGCGATGGCTAGCTCTAATCCACTGAGAAAGGCCTGTAGAGCCTCCAATCCTCTAGAGCTGACCGAGATGCGTCCTATCGCTTCCACTCTCAGGCCAACTCTGACGTTGGTGCCGCCCGGGGCACTCGGTGACGTCATGGCGGGCTCTGATTGGTCGCCCGGGACTTAAGCCACCCAATCCGCGCACGGCTAGCGTCCATTCCAAAACGTCATATCTGCAGTAGGGGATACTCTTTCATTTATATCGGGGCCCCAATTTCCCTTTATTTACAACTTATAATATAACTTTCTCCCTTAACTGGCGGCCAATCTGGTCACCACACATACCAACAGATTTCCCTGTACCTCAGAGAAACAGTAGGGAGAGTCGATATGACTCTTAAAGCAGGCAAACAAAAGAGATAGGAGAGAGCACCGTAACATACCCCTCCCCTTAAAATAAGAGTCATATCGGTTAGTGAATCCGGGAGAGGGCATCTGCTACCACATTCTCCCTTCCTTTAATGTGCCTGATTTCTAGCCAGTACTCCTGTAACAATAGGGCCCATCTTGTCAGCCTTTTGTTCGTCTTCTTCATCCTGTGCACGAACGTCAAGGGGTTATGATCGGTGAACACCTGCACCGGTCTAGTACCTCCACCCACATAGACGTCGAAATGCTTCAGTGCCAGGATCAGGGCTAAGGCTTCCTTTTCCACTGTACTATAAGCCCTCTGGTTCTTTTCGAATTTCTTTGAGTAGAATGCTACTGGACGGTGAACTCCGTCCTTCTCTTGAGCTAACATGGCTCAAATCCCCACGTCACTAGCGTCGACGTACAAGATAAAGTTTGACTCGAAGTAGGGCAAAATCAGCACTGGCGCTTCGGTTAATAACTTCTTAGTCTTCTCGAAGGACTCCTGGCATGCTTCCCCCCACTTCCATCTAACGTTCTTAGATAGCAATTCAGTCAGAGGGTATGCCACTGTCGAGAAGTTCTTGCAAAATCCTCTGTAGTTTGACAGGCGTGTACCATCGGCACGGGCCCACTTTCTTTCCTCTGCTGGCAACACTTGGCCCATCTCCATACACAGAGTCAATTTCCCTTCCTGGGACAATGTTGCTCCCTTCACTCCCAAACTCTCTTGCTCCTCTGGGAAGTATGGCTTCAAACGATTGATATGACATACCTGTGCCTTGTTAGGGCGATTCGGCTTACTGATCTCATAACTTACAGGACCCATACGCCGAACAACCGAGTATGGACCACCAAAGCGTGATTCCGTCACTCTACCTCTCCCAGGTAGCAACATCATCACTCTGGCTCCTGCCTCGAACTCCCTTGGGACAGCCTTCTTGTCGTACCAGATCGACATCTTCTCTTGAGCTGCCTTCAGGTGATCAGCAGCCAGCTCCTTCGCCTTTTTCATGGAATCTCCGCACATACTCTTCCACTGTCACTAATGTTTTCTCCGCCGTCATCTGCTCCTTCAGCATCAATAACGGGCTCCTTACTTCGTGCCCAAACACTAGCTGGAATGGAGAGAATCCCAGAGACTCAACTATAGCATCTCGGATCGCGAACAGGGCTGGACAGACAGCCTCATCCCATTCCGCTCCCTGTTCTGCACAATACACTCTTAGGATGGTCTTCAGAGTGGAATGGAACCTCTCAATCGCTCCCTGCGATTGAGGTCTATAAGGAGACGATCGTAGTTGGGCTATTCCCCAGCTTGCCATAGCTTGCCTAAACCACCTCGACTGGAAAACGCTTCCACAGTCGGACTGGATCTCCTTGGGCACACCTACCCAAGCAAAGAACCGCTGAAGGTGTCCCATGACGCATCTCGATGTCACCTTCCGCACTGGGATCGCCTCTGGAAATCTCGTCGAAGCACACATGATAGTCAATAAGTAATTATTCCCTTTTCTGGTCTTAGGTAGTGGTCCCACGACGTCGATTATTAGGCGTTCAAACGCCTGGCCGAACGCAGGAACTGGAACCAAAGGTGCTTTCGGGATGGCAGGGACGTTCTTTCCCGCTCTCTGGCACGGGAAACACGTCTTGCAAATTCTTCTTACATCCGCGTCCATGCCCGGCCAATAAAAATGTTCCCGAAGCCTGCTTAAAGTCTTGGTCACTCCCAAGTGACCCGCGGGATCCACTGAGTGTGCAAGCTTCAGTACCGCGTTTCTGTACCGCGCCGGCACCACCACCTGACGCCTCACTCTCAGCATATCATCACCCGCTTCTTCCCTAACCGGTCTCCACTGCCTCATTAGCACTCCCTTCTCCACGAAGAAGTGAGTTGGTGACTCGGGTCCGGCGAGACCTCCTTCAGCCTCCCGTACCAACTCAGGAAACTCTTCCCTTTGCAGCTCACCTAGACGGGTGCGGTCAATGCCTAGAGGACTGGTGAGAGTAACTTGGACACTCCTATCCGACCCTTCCTCACCTGTCGCTTGTCCTCTGGCCTCCTCTCGGAACAAATGATCGAGCCCCAGGTCACCCGGCATGTTCTCTTCGGCGTGACTGGATCCGCTCACATCATCTTCCCTCACGTCTCGTCCCGACGTCACCGCGCATACCGGAAATGCCACTCTCGCAATTTCCGTTTCGCCACTGCTGGCGCCCGTCCTGCTGCTCTGTCGATAGGGTTCTATACACTCCTCACCTTTAATCAAATTCGGGAGAACACATCCCCCACAGGAGTCATTCCCTAGGATCACCTGAGCTTCCATCCTGGGCAGTAGAGCACAGACCCCTACTACGAGAGTCTGACAACCATAGTCTGAATTAAGAGTCACCTTATGAAGGGGCATCCTCACTTGTCCCCCAACGTCCTTATCAGGGCTTCCCCTGTACTGGAACTTCTGTAGTCCTCGGGGAAGAGGGATTCACTAACAAGGGTGAAGTCGGATCCAGTGTCCCTCAGCATCCTTGCTGGCACAGGATCAGCTCCTCTTATCTTCACCGTCCCCTCACACACAAAGGGGTGAATCCTCTTCTCCCTTATCACTGGCATATCACCTGAATTATCGTTGGCTTCTTCGCTTCCTATCCTCGCGAAAGCCACATTCCCACCGTGCCTTGGGCGGCTGCACTCCCTTGCAAAGTGTCCTCGTCCCCCACAGTTGTAACACCGACCACCTCTCCTGGGCGACCCTCTACTAGTCACCCTGGTAGCACCAACGGTAGAGGTTCCCTGGGTCCTCCTAGGACTCCCCGTCGTCGGTTCCCGGGCAGCGGCACTCGCTCCCGAGCTAGGTCCACTGCTCACAGCTTGGGGCTTCCTTCCCGCGTCCCTTGAGCTCTTGAACCGGGTTACTTCATCGGGCACACTACTCTTGGGAGAGTCCCCACCCGTCCTCGCTCCTCCTGAACTCCTAAAGTTCCCTCCCGACCTGGGGTAAGGCGAGTGTCTGGGCGGCCCCTCCCTCCTGAGATGTAGTGCCTCCTCCAGCATGTCGGCTCGGTCCGCTGCAGCCTTTAGGTCCTTAATACCTGCTTCTCTCACCCTTACTCGCAACTCTGGATGGAGCACTGACATAAACTTCTCCATCACTATCAGTCGTTTGATATCATCCGCCGACTCCGCTTCCTCCGCCTTCAACCACCGTAGGAACTTCCGTTCCATATCCCTGGCGGTCTCGGCGTAAGACTTTCCCGACGCTCTTGAACACTCTCTAAACCGCTTCCGGTACATCTCCGGAGTCAGCCGGAATGAGTGAAGCACCGCATTCTTAATTGCGTCGTAATTAGCACACTCTTCTAGGTCCAGCATGTTGTAGGCTTCCCGGGCCTCACCAGTCAACCTGCCCTGGACCAGAGCAGCCCAATCATCTTTTGGCACACTCCTTCAGAGTTGCTATCCGTTCAAAGTGTTCGAAGAACGCCTCAGCTTCTTGTGGTTCGAACGTAGGTAAGTCACGTTCCCTTACCTTGAAGTCATCCCGCCGTGCAGGTAGTGCGGGCAGACCATGCTCAACGCGACGCACTTCGACTTCTTTCTTTGCCTTTATCTCCTCCAGTCGCAGTTGTCTCTCTCCTTCTTCTCGCTGCAGCCGTGCTTCTTGCTCACGCTCCTCTCGCTGCATTTGCACTTCTCTTTCCTCTCACTGCATTTCTCTTTCCTCTCGTCTCAGCTGGGCTTCCAGTTGCATCTTCATTATTTCCAGTTGCAGGCTCCTCTTACTACAGCTGGACCTTCCACTGCTCCCATGTTCACTGTGAATTCTCTCCTCACTGGTAGGCGCTTGGGGTGGCTCTAGTCGGGACGGTTCACCTTGCGACGGCTCTCCTTGAGATGGCTCCTCTCCCGTCGCCTCCTCTCGAGCTGTGAGCTGTGCCATGATCTCTATCCTTCGCTCCGCAACCTTAGTCGTCCTCAACCTGATCCCAAAGTGGTTTGCCACTCGTTGGAGCTGGGCCTTGGTACACTCTTCCAAAATTCTCTCGTCCCTTGAGTCAATAAATTTCTTTACTTTATCCTCCTCCATCTCTATATCATCGAGCATACACGACAGCACAGACAAGTTAGTAGTTACTAATTTCACTGTTTCAGTCCCTTAGCTGGTTGGGTAACAGTACCCTGTATTCACTGGCCACACTGTATTTGTAACGTGGCAACACTGTCTTGCAATTTTGGGCAACACTTGGGCAATTTTGTAGCTTGATCAACACACCTTGGTAACACTGTAGCCTGATCCACTCTTCCTGGTGAAGTCTACATTTCTTGGCTACTGTGGTTCGAATCCTGGCAAGGTAGCCAGTTCTTGTCACAGGGGGTGGGCCGGGGCTCTGCTAGCACTCGGTTGCTAGGGGCTCAAAAGGCCGAATACTCAGCCCCTCCGACTCCCATGATTCACCGGAGTCTCCTTGGTCCCACAGGAGAGGACCAGCAATGCTGACCTCCGCAGGTCTTTGTTTCCAACACTGAAGGGGTGCCACTGACTCACCCTGAAAGCCCTTCAGTCAACCACGGGGAAACTGCTATCAGCAATTCCGGCCTAGACCCGTGGAGGAGTGAAAGAAGACTCGGGCTTACCTTATAACAATAACCTCCCTGAGTCTTGCCTGCCAGACAAAAAGGTTGCAGGAACGCCTTTCCCGCCTGTCTTCTATATCCTCTTCTTAACAAGGTCGCCAGCTGGGTTATTATATCTGCACCCCAGCAACGCAGTTCAGTGGGTGAATTATATATTGTTTGTTGCCAGTGTTGCTACTCCCAAGATCTACTATTAGACTGTCGGCCCAGGGTACTCTCCCCTGAAGGTCCATGTGGCTTTACCTCTCTCTAGCCACCACGTTACTAGTTGCCACCATTCAGGCACTAGTACTGATCGAATGGCTAAGGATACACTTTTATATCAGTCTGTGCTGTTTTACCACTCTCCAGGCAATAAGAACTTCCATAGAGAACGTGGTGTCTCCTAGGTGGCACTATGATAACCTTCGTGTATGCTCATATAGAAATATTATAATGGAGGCACACTTAAACACAATAATAAAATGTGTGAATTTACTGACACGAATTACATGATCACACATACGATTACAAGTAATACAAGAAAATGAAAATAATAATAATAAATCTGGAGATCGTCAGCAACTCTTCTTTCACGTCCTCCAGGCTCCTTCAACTGGGCAGATAGATAGGAGTCACACACTCTCTCACAAAAGGGCCTCTTCACCACGTCGGCACCTCTTCTTCACTGTCCTGCCGTCCACACACACTGTCCTCTCTGACAGTCCTGGACATAAGCTGCCCTGCAGCCTATTCTACCACTAAAGTATTAATGTCCTATTGCCACATATATAAGTGAATATTATGGCCTACCTAGCCTACTCACACAAAGGGGTAATGGGAGGGAAAATGATCTACCTTAACATTCCTGGCTCTTGACGCCTGTCCCTCGATGGTGTGAGGTTCCAACGCTTCCTGAGTCGATCCTTGGCGATCCAGGAACGTTCCCACAGGTGTCGTGAAGCCTTCGCGTCGTCGCTGTTCCAATCCCTGAGATTCAGCTATCCCAATCCTGGTTCACCAATGGACGCTGAGCTAATCGCTATATTCACACACTCGTCCCTTCCACAAGGCGTTGTTCCTCGTCCTAGGAACGATGTCGTCCCTCCAACATCCTCAGTGGATGTGAGCCGGTCACATCTAGGCCTGCCCGCCACACCTTTCAGGCCCTCAACGTCTAGCGTCGCCGCCCAGCGTCGCCGCCGACAATTTTCCAAGTTTGGCACTTCTCTGCTCAATCAACTTGGTTCCTTTTTGCTTCCCAGAAGCGCGGGGCCTCCTATACATAAGGTGGGCTGCGATGGCTAGCTCTAATCCACTGAGAAAGGCCTGTAGAGCCTCCAATCCTCGAGAGCTGACCGAGATGCGTCCTATCGCTTCCACTGTCAGGCCAACTCTGACGTTGGCGCCGCCCGGGGCACTCGGTGACGTCACGGCGGGCTCTGATTGGTCGCCCGTGACCCAAGCCACCCAATCCGCACACGGCTAGCATCCATTCCAAAACGTCATATCTGCAGTAGGGGATACTCTTTCATTTATATCAGGGCCCCAATTTCCCTTTATTTACAACTTATAATATAACTTTCTCCCTTAACTGGCGGCCGATCTGGTCGCCTCACATACCAACAGATTTCCCTGTACCTCAGAGAAACAGTAGGGAGAGTCAATATGACTCTTAAAACAGGCAAACGAAAGAGATAGGAGAGGGCACCGTAACACCATGTATAGTCACTATGTTTGACTGTCACTTCATTTACTTTCTCACTGTACTGTAATTTTCACTAACCCACTGTAATGTTTATGATCAATATCAGTTAGTGTAATTCGCTCCATTATATAATGATATTCACACCTTTTCACTTCAAAACATTTGTATGCAGTTTCACTATGACTCGAAGTAGGCAGAAGTTTAATGTGAATCACATTAAACAGCTTTACTCTCACTTTGCATGGCATTGATTTATTTGGTATAGGTTTTGGTTAAAAATGCCATTCCCGTACTGCCATTCAGCACACCTCACGTGCCTACATCCCCGTCGGTAAGCAAGGCGTCTGGTTGGGCTGTCTCAGCCTGCCTGCGAATGAATGCCTGTTGAGTCCTCTGAGAACTCAGTCTTACTGACTAAGAGCATCCAACCTGTGACTGGCTTGGAAAATCTAAGTGTATAGTGATCTGACTTATCAGTGAATCCTCAGCAATTGTCGTTTTGATATGAAGTAACTTACATAAAAACGTCTAAACATTATCAATGAAAGTGACTTGGAGAGTGCCAGGTGAGGTAGCCCTCCCTTGGGTAACTGATGAAAGTTCAGGAAGATAGCCCACCCTGGGATAACCGATGAAAAGGTCATGAAGGTAGCTCACTGTGGGGTAACTGATGAAATGTCATGAAATTCTTTGTCTGTTACTCAGTTATGGATATATGTACCCTGTGACAGTGCTGTGTCCGTTTAGATACGATGTTATATAACAAGATAATGAGATATCATGACCAATATATGAGGAACGTTGTCCCAGTGGGAAGTACATAACCTGATGGGTGTCAGATGACTCACGTCACTAGTGTTTGTGACCATACGAGCATTTAATGTCGATGATTTATCTACATCGATCTTGTTTGTGCTCGGCAGTCAGTAAGTTTTCTTCAGCCATGATGTTGATAAATGAACTGATCACCTGAATTATATTCCATAATTTTTTAAAGTGATGCTGCTTTGTCTCTAAATGGTTATTTTAAAGTATTATAATAATGATGAACTATTAACTGCCAAATCATTATTGAAAAGTTATTCCTACAACTAGCGTGTTGTGTGACTCAGTAAGAGACGTGACTTATCCAAGTGGGTGAAGGGGGCATTAGAATGGTTTCATAAAAGTTTTTCAATGTCAACCAATATTTTTTGACTAGTTGTATATGAAAAGAGCAAAATTGTGCCAAGTTTCAGTGCTGCAGCGTAAATAGAGAAGGAGTTTTTTTTTTCAACGAATTTTACACATTTTCCAGTGTAAATAAACAAACACCTTTCAAATATAATCATTCTATGACACTTTTCTGACACATTAGCATATAATAAAGGTTCGGAACGTAGGGAGTTTCCAAAACATCAGTCAGGTGTATAAGTTTCATGCAAATCATCCGAAAAAAAAAGAAATTGAAAAAAAAATTAACTTAATTTTTTTCCTAATAAAACTAATTATAATATTTTTTTAATATACGCTATTGTGATAGCTGAGAGTCATAGATATGATTTCAGTTGACACTTGTGCTTGATAATCGTTTTTGACCATTTTGGAATAATTTTGACACCTACTTCAATATTGGTTTTCTCCCTTCCTATTTATGCTAAGATGCTGAGACTTGGACTAGATGAAAAAACCCTTTTCATATACAACTAGTCAAAAAAAGTTTGATTGAAATCGAACGAGTTTTCATTTATTGCATATTTTGGGCAAATTTGGATCTAATGCCCCCTGAAGGAAGACACAAGCATTGCTCACATTTTAAGCTGTGCAACACCTGGTCACCATAGATAATCTACTAACACCTGTAACTGAGTTCAGCAAGTTTCCACAATATACTCCTTATAATTATAAGGAAAATACTCATACTCCGCCTAAGTAAAACCGAAACAAGCAACACTTAGTGAGCCAGCCAGATGATTCGGGGCCCACGAAGGAATATCCTTGGAAAAAAGTGTACTTTACGGATGTCTAAGTGACACGTTGGTAAGTTTTGTACATTACGGATGTCTTAGTGACACGTAGGTAAGTTGTGTACCTTACGGATGTCTTAGTAGCATGTAGGTAACTGGGTATAAGTGGAGTCTTAGTGACACGTAGGTAAGTGTGAATAAGCAGTCTTAGTGACACACAAATTCCCATTAATTATTGTGCCCTAGTGACACCAGTACATTACCTTGTTATTGTTTGTTTCTGTGTGGTAAGTGTTATGACCCCAGATAGCCTGAAGAACGAGTCTATCATTCTGAGAGTTAATCAGCCTACTGGACCTCATTGAGAGGCCAGAGGAAGTATTGATATATGAAAATATACTAACTACATGACAAATGACAATGAATAGTTTAAGAGCAGGAGTAGAGGATGAACATGCAAATAAGTGACATGAAATGAGATGTCAATGCATTAGTGACACGATATGAGGCTTGCAGGACGATGGTATGACCTTACTTGAGCAACAGAAGTCGTGAGGGAAGGTTGTACTCCGTTGAGCTCCTGGTAGAGGAGGACCTCCCTAATTGTGTGCTCCTTCAAGAGAAGGTAATCAAGCAGGAATTTATGTGTGAAGCCTGTGGACGACTTAATGTACTCAAGTCAAGGGCAGAAGAGTTGTGAAGCAGTCCTGAAGCATTTTCGTTGGCGGCCTATGTGAGCTCCATATTCAGCTTCAGTGAGTAAGTGCCCTCATGTCAGAGATTTCAGGAGTAAGCCTATTTAACCAGTTGTTAGTTAGCCACTAGTGTTTGATCGTGTGCCCAGCAATCATAATGAACATATGTATATGTAGGATAGATAATGTTTTAAGACAGTGAGTTAAAATATGGAGTTTGAGTGCTGATGATATTCTGGAAAGAGGAGCAGTACGTCTTCTCTCGACGGTGGTCCAGAGGCAACTGAGGGGGCAGAGGCCTCAGCAGCGTGGCTCAGGAGGAAGCTCCCGGCATTGTGTCAAGTAATGTCCCTCGCTTTTGGACCCGTCCAGTTTGGAGGAAAACCCACCACAGTCAAACGATGTGGTGCGGTGTCGGGTGGCAAAATTTAATACTAAGATATAGTTTAATCTTTATGTTCGGTTTGGGAAACATTTTTATGGTAATAGAATTGCAGGTTTGTTTGGGGAGGTGTTGATGGAAAAACTTCGAGGCCAGGGAAGTAGTTAATGGAAGAAACTTCGAGGCTGGAGAAGTGTATGCTGAACTCTGTGGGAGAACAGAACTCCATAATGAGGAGTTCTGTGTAAAGGAGCAGCAAAGAGGAGTTTCACGTATCTCTATGGAATCAGTGGTGAAGCATCACTGGTGTTTGATGAGGACTTCTTTGTACAGCAGTTTGGGAGGACTGCAAAAGAGCTCTTATGAACATTATGGATGACTTAGAGATGTACATGGTATTGAGCCTCTAGGAGCACAACAGAGGTTTATGGTGGATACACTGGAATGTATAAGGGGGGAGTGCTTGAATGCTTATTGGCATGCAAGATGCAGTGTAAGATGAGAGATGGATTTTTTCTTGTGTTGAGGAATATTTTTGTAGATATTTCTGGTATTTCACCCATAGGTTGAGGTATATATACTTTCAGGGCTGGTTGCACAATAAAGTTGTGACGAGTGGTGTTTCAGCCCCAGGCGGATCTTTATATATTTTTAGGGCTGAGTGTATAATATTGTTGTGACAATCTTTAAACCTTACCTAGTGAGGGAGTAGTAAGTGGTAAGCAAAGAGTTGAACAGCCACTTGATAGGGATGGTTGGTGAAGCCAGGATAGGATATTGGATTGCTACTGGGTTGTAGCAGTTTAGTGTGTTGTACGTCAATATTTCATCTTTTTCTATATCGTGTATTGCATATGTTTTTTTGTTTATTAAATGTGTATTATAGGATTGTTAGCTGGCTTTTGCTCTTGTCAAGGTGAGACCTCCCAGAAAGCAGAAAAGAGAGAGAGAGAGAAAGGATCAGGGATGCCGACAGGGTGACAGAGAATTATAAATCAGAAAATGGGGATTTAGGAGATCATTCCAAACAAGATAAGAGTGGGGAGTCATGGCGGCTCAAGTAGGGTGTGTGTACACATGACAACGAGCCAGTGTTGGAACTGCATCCCTAAATATTTGATGCTGAACCCCCTCTCGGAGACCAAGAGGAGTACAGGATGATCTCCTGAGTAAATTTCAAGCACTCCAGTGTTCATTGCTGGTCGATCAACGGTAGCGAGAGTGTGGCTACTGAAGTCAGTTGTCTGTTCCGGCAGAAAGTAGTTGGGGGATGTTGTCTGCCTGTACGCAAGTAACAGTCTCATGCAACAACCAGAGCTCCCTTTGGAGGTTTAAGTTCCATAAGCCCCAACCCCCCTCAGGCCAGAACATAAGACAAAAACAAGTGTATATACACTGGAATGAACTCTTCAATGGAATGAACTCCGTCGTTGTCCTCAAGCTAGAGGAGGAGCAGGTAGGATGTATCCGTCCTTCTGTTTGACATAGGCCTAGGCCTAAGGTCTAGTCTTCAGTGCGCCAAGTAGGTCAGCTACAGCATTACTAAGTGTGCACCGTCCCTGCAACCAACTGTGGTAGGCCCTGGATGTGTGGATTGGTCAGAAATTAAGGCAGTAATTGTTAATGTGGCAATATCGAGGCACGCTGAGAGGAGAGTCGTGAAGTAGGTGGCTGCCCCACGGTACCTGGAGCCTCAGGCACCACGCACGTGAAAAATAGTCTTTGTGCCCTCCCTACCCAAGGTCGTGGTTTGTGTGTGTGACTAGTGTGTTTACATGAGAGACTGCCAGGACACCCCATATAGTGCCCCTACACTACGTGTGGGTGTAAACCTTGTACCTTGTAGGTGTCTATATATACATGTGTAACTGAAAACTCACACCCCAGAAGTGACTCGAACCCATACTGCCAGGAGCAACGCAACTGTTATATACAGGACGCCTTAATCCACTTCACCATCATGACCGGACATAAGGAAGTGATAGCCAAAACTATTTGAACCACTTCCCTGCGGCATTTGGATGGTAATCTTCGGCATAGCATTTTATCAAATCACCTCATTCATTCAGTTGCATATAGTCCTGGGGACCATTCAGGCTTGTTCGCATGTACATGTGTGTGTGTGTGTACGTTAGAGTGCAGTGCTGAAGACATACCACCCAACAACACACGAAGTGAGCCGCAGCAAATAGATGATTGTTGACACGAGGAGTAAGACTTTGAGACAAGTGACCATGTCTGGTGTGCCCGGGAACCATAACCCCCCCCCCCCCCCCGCGGGGACAGGAGCCCCCGCCGGGGGCCCCCCGGGGCTGGTCCCCACCTGGGGCCCTCCGGTGAGGATCCCAACCCAGAGCCCTCCGGTGGGGATGCCAACCCTTGACCCTCCAACAGTACTGGTACAGGTGACTCTAAAACAGGGGATGATGGTTTCTGCCTAGTCCAAGGCAGAAACAGCAGGAACCGGGACAGGTTACAGCGACAAGGATGATGAGCAACAGCAGCAGCAATCTCAACAACAACAACAACAACAACGACGACAAGACGAAGACAGTGAGTGGTACATCCTAATCTTTCCTGCAATGGGATTGACAGCAGCAGAGAAGTTCAGATGGATTGTTGAGACCGCCCGCGCCCACATAGGAAAGTATCGCATAGAGACCAGATGTGTAGGTAGCACGGGTGCAGGGTTACAGTGCCCT
>WNGS01159509.1:0-46903 GCA_020271785.1 Procambarus virginalis
GTGGTGCTCCTGCGTTTGTTGTGTCTGGTGGGGCACCTGTGGCTGTTGTCTGGTGGTGCACCTGAACTGTTTGTCTGGTGGTGCACCTGTGACTGTTGTGCCTGGTGGTGACCACCTGTGACTGTTGTGCCTGGTGGTGCACCTGCGACTGTTGCTTGTGGTGCACCTGCGACTGTTGTGCCTGGTGGTGCACCTGCGACTGTTGTGCCTGGTGTGCACCTGCGACTGTTGTGTCTGGTGGGGCACCTGTGACTGTTGTCTGGTGGTGCACCTGTGACTGTTGTGCCTGGTGGTGCACCTGTGAATGTGTGCCTGGTGGGGCACCTGCGACTGTTGTGCCTGGTGGTGCACCTGCGACTGTTGTGTCTGGTGGTGCACCTGTGACTGTTGTGCCTGTGGTGCACCTGCGACTGTTGTCTGGTGGTGCACCTGCGACTGTTGTGCCTGGTGGTGCACNGATTGATTGATAAAGATTAAGCCACCCAAGAGGTGGCACGGGCATGAATAGCCCGTAAGTGGTGGCCCTTATTCCATTACAGTATCGAGAGATGATACTGGAGATCTGTGGAGGTGCGACGGCACCCTGCGTGACGGGAGATGTCTCCCGGACCAAATGGTGACCAAATGGTGGTTACTCCTGATTGATAAGATTAAGCCACCCAAGAGGTGGCACGGGCATGAATAGCCCGTAAGTGGTACAATTTTTTTTTTCTCCGTAATTCTTTTCATTATTCTGACATTGCATTTAATCATCGAGCTGTTATCGCGGGGGAGGATACTGCTTCACAGTCTTTATGAGGGCGTCCAGCTGCTGGACACCTTTGTTGACCAGGAGAGTGGCTCTGTTGATGGCTTCAGGGTGGCCACAGCAAGATTCAGGAACTCTTAAAGCTCTTCTAAGGTCGTTGGTTGCTTCACATTCTAGAAGATAGTGAAGTAATGGCTTTTCTGTGACAGTTTGGCAGAAGATGCACTCTCTCTGTCGGGGTTCACCAATCTCCCAGTTGCATCTGTAACCTAGACGTAGTCTATATAACCTAACTGCTATTTCCCTGTGGATTCCTTTTGGGATATTTAATCTTTCTAATTTAGTTGCCTGAAGATACCATGTTGCAGAGGGCGAGCCTTCAGCTATTCTCTGGTGTAGGTAGGCTTTGTTGAGGTGTGAGAGTTTTTTGGTGATGATGTTTTTAATGTTCTCTAGGCTGGGTTGAATTGTTTTATCTATCACTGGATGACGAGTTGCCAGTTTAGCAATTTCATCAGCTTTCTCATTTAATGGGATTCCAATATGGGATGGGATCCAGTTCAAGGTTATGTTGAGTCCTTTGCCTTTAGCGACTGCTCCAAGATACAAAATGGTGGTAATTATCTCCACGTTATCTTTCCACTGTTTTTGTCCTAGTATTTGAAGTGCAGCTTTTGAGTCTGTGTGTATGATGGCATTTTGAGTGTTTTGTGCAATCACATATGCGAATGCCTGTTGTATGGCAAACAGCTCAGTTTGGGTTGATGATACTAGTCCTCCCAGTCTCCAATATGCCTGTATGCTGGCCGTGCAAAGAGCAGCGCCAGCACTTTCATATTCTGTGTCCACCGATCCATCTGTGAAAATGTGGGTGGCTCCTGCTACTGCTATACATTTGCTCTTCTATTATGCGCCTTAGGATTGTCGGATCATAGGCAGCCTTTTTCATTGGGAGACTTTCTATTACTATTTTGAAAGTAGGCTCTTCCCACGGTGCAGCAGGAGTGTAATTTGGGTGTGGATGATCACCCTCTCTATCGAGAATCATGCTTTTTAACTGTAGTCTGTTTAGGACTTTTCCTGCTCTTGCAGCCCAAGAGTTTCCATTGTTTTGCCCTAGTCCAACCACCAAGGCCTGCCGTACTGGGATTGGATCAGAAGAAATAATTATCTTACTAATAATTGTAGCTGTCCTTTGAGATATTCTTTCCTGTAGAGAGGGCAAACCCGTCTCCAGTCTAAGTGTTTCAAGCTTGGTCCACATGGGGGCTCCCAGTGCGGCTCTCATAGCATTGTTTTGGGCAACTTCAAGCTTTTTCCACTGTTGGTGTGATAGATTTGTGAGTGCAGGTGCTGCATAATCGATCACTGATCTGACTGCCTGTACATAGTATGTGCGAAGGACTTGCAGATTGGCTCCTCCAGAGAGGGAGGTTAGCGACCTGAGGATTGCCGTCCTGGCCGCAGTTCGCTCTCTCAAGTAAGTGACCTCAGCATTAAAATTCATGTGTGTGTCCAGGATTATTCCTAGGTACTGATAGGTGTCCACCCATTCGATTGGTTGACCCTGTACTGTGAGTTGGATATTGGGCTTCGCTATTTTTATGGGCATGGCTTTTGACTTTGAGGGGTTGAGTTTGATCCCAATCTGTTTTGCCTCTTTACTGATGCAGTCTAAGCATTTGGGTGCAAGGCGCGCCGCATCCCTTCCTTTTATGATGATGACAAAGTCGTCCGCGTAGTTTAGCAGCCTACAGTGATGTGGAAGTTTCAACCTCATTATTCTTTCCATTAAACAGTTGAAGAGAAGAGGGCTGAGAATACCTCCTTGCGGTGTACCATTTTCATGTCTTTTGTACTCAGAAACTGTGCCATGAATTTTTACTCTTGCTTCTCTGTTTATGAGACAGTTTTTGATCCAGGAGAGCAGGTTGCCTCTGACCTCTTTGTCAATGAGGCAGCAGAGAATAGCAGGGCGCTAGCCAGTTCAAAGGCTTTTTCGAGGTCCAGGAATATCAGCATTCCTGGTCTGTCATTCAAGTGGGCTAACAGAGTTGTAATACATTCCACTGTGCCAACCCCTTTTCTATAGGCATACATATCATGGTGCAGTCTAGGCATTTTCCACTCCAGTCTGTTGAGTGCCATTCTGTCAGCCGTCTTGGCTGCACAGCTTTGGAGAGAAATGGGCCTGGGATTATCTGGATCTTTAGGTTTTGGGATCGGTACTATGTCTGCTCTATTCCAAGCTGAAGGTCTAGTTTGAGAAGTCCAGGCTAAATTAATTAACCTTAGGTATGCAGCGTCTCCCTCTGGGCCGAGGTTTCTAATCATTTTATAGGTTATTTTGTCAGCTCCAGGGATGTATCCTTGGAGTTTTTCTTAGCCCGATTGAGCTCATCCAGTGTGAAGGGGGCATTAGTGTCAGAGACTTCTTCACATGCTGTAAGGATTCTGTGCCACCTTTCTTCCTCTAGTCCTGTCTGTACTGCTAATACATCTGGTGGAAGTTGATTGCTGGCTGCTCTCTCTGCAAACCTGGTTGCCAGTACTTCGGCTTCCTGTAGAGGATCCTTGGGGTGTGGGGCTTTAGGTGTTTTATTCCCTTTGGCCCGGTGGATTTGCTGCCACATCTCTCCAAGAGAGGTGTGTTCATTCAGGTGTGAACACCATTCCAGCCACTTTTGTTCTTTTATTAGTCTGGTCTCTCGATGTACATGTTCCTTGACCTCACAAAGTAAGGACCTGTTGCGGTCACTCGGATGCTTTTTGTATAGCTTTCTTGTTCTGTTGAGTCTATGGTTGAGTTCTTTGACACGTTCGCAATAGTACCAATGATCTTTATGGTGTCCGGTGGACTGTTTTTTCAGTGGGATTGAGTGGTTGCTGCTGCACTTTGAATCGCTTTGACAAATTCTTGTTCTGCCTGATTAATGTCTCCGGGAAGATCATAGTTTCTATGCCACTCTGAAATGAGGTTTTGAAATCGGTCCCAGTTTGCTAAAGCAAAGTTCCAGGCTTCAGATGGAGGCGGAGGTGGAGTGGGTAGGTCTAACGTAAGATCAATTTGGACCCCATAGTGGTCGCTTGTGAGTGTGGGCTCAACTGACCATGTCGCTACATCTCTTAGGGAGGCTGAAACGAAGGTTAGGTCTAATCTGCCTCCTTGGATGTGGGTAGGTTCATTCTTGTTTAGGATTTGTATTTCTGGAAGCTGGTCTAATAGGTGTGCAATGTGAATGCCGGCTTCGTTTGTTGTGTTCGAGCCCAGTACCAATCGATGATGGGCATTAAAATCTCCACAAATGATTGTGTTTGTTGTTGTCCCGTTTCCAAATAACACAGAGAGATCCATTTCGGCATGTGGAGACCTGTACACATTAAACACCTCAAGTGTGTCGTGTCTTAGCTCAATGGTTACTCCCATTACCTCTGTCCCTGCTCCACAATCAGGTGGGCTGGTTATGGACTTGGAGATCAGGTCACATTTTACATAGATTGCACATCCCCTGGATTGCCCATTGATCCATGGAAGGAAGAAGCCTCGATAGCCTGAGATTTTAGGTTCTAATCCGGCTCGAAGCAAGCTCTCCTGTAGTATCAGGATGTCTATGCCCTTGGTTACTGCTATGCATTGCAAGTGTTGCAATTTAGTGCGCAGTCCTTGCGCATTCCATTGCAGGATCTTTAGACCTCTATGTTCTTGGAATTTGCTGATAATTCCGTGGTATCCATGGAGTCTGATGAACACGCCATGGAAGTTGCAATTGGTGTATAGGTTCTTAGTGGACCTGAAATTGACTCATCAATGTCGCTTTCCGACGATCCAGACGCTATCTGTTTTTTAGAGGGGTGTCTCCTGCCCTGCTGTCTTGAAGGTGAAGATATTACATTTTCGAATCTCTTGAGTTTGTGCTCAATTGTCTTCCGAGTCTCTGTGGTTTGCTTGATTCCATGTGATGACAGCAGACTTTCGATCAACTCGGTGACCAGAGTTTTGAGCATTGGCCAGAGAGCGTCTATTTCTGTGGGAGCACTATTTAAAGCTGTGCAGGTTTGGGGCCTAGTAGCTTTTAGACCCTGCTCAGTGGTAACTTTGACACTAGGATTGTTTTTCCTAATGGCCCCAGTGTGCTTACTGGATGAAATGGGAGGGCGACTGCTTTGAACATGATTCTTGTGTCCTCCAGCTTTCTTTTTTTCCTGTACGGGGGTCTTCACACCCTTCACCATGGCGGATGGTGAAGGGCCGTGTGCCCCCTCTTTCTGAATGGGTAGACCCCACGCGGTTTTAGTGGGCAGGGGAGCTGGTATTAGTTTTGGTGGGGGCTTCGGCTCTGCTGTAGGCGTGGTGGGGTTTGTATGAAGCCTTTTGAGCCTTTCAGGGCATTTCAAGTTCCAGGCGTGATGTTCCTTGGAGCAATTTGGGCACTTTGCCTGAACAGGGTGGTTTGCCTTGTGTCTATCAATGCATATTTTTGTGTCATGGGGCTGGCTGCAGACTCCGCACCTCACTGGGCGTTGGCAGCCATCTTTGTGATGTCCAAATCTCTGACATCTGAAGCATCTTAGGGGCTCTGGGGTGTAAGGCCTGTGTTGGAATACGCCCCAGATTCCAAGGTCAAGTTTCTCCGGTATCCGTCCTCTAACTGTGAGAAGAACTTGTCGGGTTTCCTGTTTAGTGGTTCTTACCTGGCATCTCTCTGCTGACACCACATAGTTCAGCTTTTCGAGATGGTCAAGGGCCATATGCAAGGGATAGTGGAGGACAATGATTTTACGTATTTTATCCTCAGGTTTCAGTTCCTCACATTTTGTGTAATTTTTCAGAATCGTAGCGGCCGACTCGTCTTTAGGTCTTAGAATGTATTCACCTCTGAGATTAGGTTTTGCTCTGATCTGGAGCTGGGGGTACTCTTTTTCGAGGTCTACTACAGTGGCATAGGAAGACTTACCTTCGGTGTGCTGCACTTTGAAGATTGGCAGTGGAGATTTAGTCTGAGCTGCTGGAAGAGCTGGAGAAGCTGGAGTGTTTATAGGGCGATGGGTCGTCATGGAGTGGCTAGTCCTGTTAGCCTTATTCACGTGATGCCACTCGCCGTCACTTACAGAACTTGTATCCAGAGGAGCTGGGGAAGCTGGAGTGTTTATAGGGCGATGGGTCGTCATGGAGTGGCTTGTCCTGTTAGCCTTACTCACGTGATGCCACTCGCCGTCACTTTCAGAGCTTGTATCCAGTATAGATGGTCGTTTTCTGCACTGAGCATCATTGCTGGATCGATTATAACTCAATTGGAATTCCATAATGAAATTCAAATGATCACTTGTGGAGTGGTCTGGTGAGTGAAGGTGATGCTCTGTGCTACTGGAGACAAAGTCAGCGTGGAGTTGGCTCACTGGGTGAACTGGTCGTGCTGTGTGTTCCGTTGTTGAAGTGATTTGTGAATTATTTGTATGTGAGGCGGCCTCATGTCAGGTGAGGTGAATGACGTCACAGGTAGTTGACCCATCAGGCCAAGCTAGTCAAGAGGCGCAGCGGGCAGTGTGGCGCGGGCCGGCGTGGGAAGAGGTGCTGCTCAGCGCCTGCCTCATTGGTTTTACTAAATTAGTCACCTGGACAGTCCTGTGCATGAGGTTACCTGCGCCAGGCTTACAGGCAAGTTACTCTAGATGATTAACTATTTTATCACATTGTATTCTGTTGGTAGAATAGTCTATATTTGCTGATTTTTTAGATAAGCATAGTTACAAAGATGTTAATTTAATTATTTTAAAATAAGCTTTATCTCAGGTTTACTCATTTGTAAATATAATCATATTGAGTAATATACCTTTGGCTATTAGATTAGACTTTTATTAAGCTTATTAAAACAATATTAACTTCTAAAACGACTGATATGTGATTAACGTTTCCATAACAGCGGCGCGTGTCTCGACTATATAGTGAAATTGACTGTTCGACCAAAAGCAGGTGAAAACAAGTTTACAAAATTATTATATTTAAATTCTGACAATTATAAGTGTTTCTTGTGAACTATCAGATTTCAATCCTTGAAATACAGACCAAAGACTTTTAATCTAGCAACCGTCACATTACAATCCTATGTAAATGAAACTAGCCATCCTGAGTCAGTGTCGTCCACGCTGCCGCCAACCCCAGAGACGCCTTAATTAACATTAACGTCCTGTGTTACCAAGTACTATATTTTGTCGAATGTAAGTAAATATTAATGTATATTTTGTGTATGGGTCTGATAGTTGAAGGAAATTATAGCACGTGAGTGTATTCCAACCTGTCTCCCTCGCCTAATAAATAATAATGTATAATAGTTCACGTATCAAAAACCATTTTAAATAATTGTTAAAATGTATGAACTGTTGTGGGTCAGTGCACGAACAAGTATAGACAGAGGACTCATTAAATGTGAAGCGTTCTTCACGTTCATGTTTGGCTGCCGGGTTAACGACCACTTGGCCGTTGTGTGGAGAATGTGCTGTAGATCAATGAAGTCTAAGGTTAGCTTTTACCATACTGTGGTAAGTCGGCACTTTAATTCATACAATGTCTGACCTGATTGATTGTCTAGTGGAATATTTCTTAAACTTTTCATGAAGATGTGTTCAATTTAGTATTTAGGGGTATTTATTATGTGTAATTTCAGGTATGTACGAGGGTGCATCAATAAAATGGCACTGTAGGGTATGGTCAACCAGACCCAAGAAATTGGTCTCATACAACGGCACTGCAGATATGGAAGATTAAAATTATTTGGAAAAACCTCTCGCGGATTGCAGTTGATCATTATGTAGCGCATATATATATATATATTCCCACAAGTACAATAGGTGAAGGGAACACGTTTAATAATTGTAATAGTTTATGCCTTGAAGCGGTGATCTTCTAATAGGTATGTTGTAAAGTACTCTATGCATTAACAACTTGAGTGGTAAACCATTCCTCTGCGCTGTAATTTGAGCATTTAGTAGTTTAACATGGTTAATGGCGAATCCCTTCACCAGTAGGCCAGCATCCTCAAGGAGGAATATAACGGAAATCTCCCATAAACTCGCCCCACGATCATCCCCCTTCACCAACCAGTACAGACTGTCCCCAGGTCCCCCATGTTAACCCTAATGCCTTCCTTCCCCCAACTCCTTCCCCACCCCAGACCCTCTGTGAGAGTTTATGAAGTGGAAATAAATGAAATGGTTGAGGAATTGAGCTCGGAACATTTCTAAGAATTTTCTTTATTCTTTAACCTTTATTCCTGTCGTGATATTCAATTAGGTTGCCTGAGGAAGGACTTGCTTAACTAACACACCAGTGTAGTAAGCAGCTCATTCCTCACTTTGGGACCATACATGAACAATTAACTAGGTGCGAGCAAACGCCGAGACCCCAATAAAAAAATTGAAATCCCCCCACTTGGGCCGACGACCTTCGCAATTCACCGAAGCGAATCTAACGAGTAGGTCCTGGGCTCTCACAACAATAATTTATTGTTGTGTGGTGCCGTATATTTGGTCCAAAACTCTGAATCAGTCCCAGTTTTATTAGTCGAGTGTGAAGTACACTTGCATAACAATTATAATGTGTGGGGGTGTAACAAAAAGACAGTATTTAACATAACAACTTAGTTTATTCCATAAAGTACTAACTACTACAACAAAACAAAAGAAATATCAATGACGTTACTCGAAATCCTTCCTTTGACACTATCAATGACAGCTAGACACCAGCCCCTCGGACTGAATAATGAACTAACTCGAACATAAGCGTGAACACGGAGGAATCAACAAGAACTAACAGATCTATAATCACAATCACAACAAATGACACAGTGGGTTCTGAAACACGTCACCAGTAACCTACTGTTCTACGCCACAGTTCAGTCTACACCTGCAATGGGGGTTGCAATGCAATCAAATCGGTAGCCTTTCAATGACAACAATGACTAATGGGTTCACTGGCAACACCAGCAACCCTTCGTCAAATTAATCCTTACGTTAACACTCCGTCCCACGGACGATCAACAATCAATAACAATTGATTTACGTTAATAACAAAATAACATTTACGTTAATTTAATAACTCTTACAACTGTCACTAGTAACGCGGAAATTACACAACACTCTACCCATCGAGCATTCAGTGAGAAAATCCCATTAATCCCTGTACTACCAGACAGCTGATTAATCTCTTTACTAGTTACGTTAATTTACGTTAATCGCCCCCCCCTCCCCGCTCGGCTCGTTGATGCCGTGAGGGGGGCTTAGTGGGCGGCTGCCGGAGTGTGATGCTCCTTGGGACAGTCCTCTGTCCTTTTCTAGCCTTGTGCTCCTGCTGCTGTCCTCTCCAATTATGCCGAGCATCTTTTCCTTTTCCTTCTGTTTCGTTTTTCTCCCCCTCTTCTATCTGCTTGTCGTTTCCTGCCGACCTTTTGCTTGTTTTGGATCTTTCTTTGGACTTCTTCTATTTTGATGCCCGGGTGCTTGAGGAGGCATACTCTTGCACCCGTAGAACTGTAGTACCCAACGTCTCGAGCGAGGGGAACCTTTTATTGTCAATCCCCCTTTCATCGCTGAACCCGATCAACACGGACTGACGGTTCTTAAGGTGGCGTTTGTGGGGCGTATACTCACGACGCACCCCTAGGGGGCCCCAGCATGATCGGCGATAGCTTCCTGTTGGGTGTCCTGCCTCTAATTGTGGCTCCATGGTGGGTATGGGGGCACATTCGTGGATGAAGTTTTTTCTCCTCGTCTTTATAAGAACATAAGAACATAAGAACAAAGGCAACTGCAGAAGGCCTATTGGCCCATACGAGGCAGCTCCTATTTATAACCACCCAATCCCACTCATATACATGTCAAACCCATGCTTGAAACAATCGAGGGACCCCACCTCCACAATGTTACGCGGCAATTGGTTCCACAAATCAACAACCCTGTTACTGAACCAGTATTTACCCAAGTCTTTCCTAAATCTAAACTTATCCAATTTATACCCATTGTTTCGCGTTCTGTCCTGTGTTGATACTTTCAATACCCTATTAATATCCCCTTTGTTATGTCCATTCATCCACCTGTAAACCTCTATCATGTCACCCCTAACTCTTCGCCTTTCCAGTGAATGCAAATTAAGCTTTGTTAATCTTTCTTCATATGAAAGATTTCTAATTTGAGGAATTAACTTAGTCATCCTACGCTGGACACGTTCAAGTGAATTTATATCCATTCTATAATATGGCGACCAAAACTGAACTGCATAATCTAAATGGGGCCTAACCAGAGCTAGATATAGCTTGAGAACCACACCAGGTGTCTTGTTACTTACGCTGCGATTAATAAATCCGAGTGTCCTATTTGCCTTATTACGAACATTTATGCATTGATCCTTTTGTTCTAAATTCTTACTAGTTATAACTCCAAGATCCCTTTTGCAATCCGACTTCGCAATCTCAACACCATCTAGCTCGTATCTTGTAACTCTATCATCATTACCTAGCCTCAGAACTTTACATTTATCAGCATTAAACTGCATCTGCCAGTCCTTTGACCATTTCAAAACCCTATCTAGATCAACTTGAAGTGATAGTGAGTCCTCCTCCGAATTTATTTCCCTACCGATTTTCGTATCATCGGCAAATTTGCAAATGTTGCTACTCAAACCTGAATCTAAATCATTTATATATATTATAAACAACAGAGGTCCCAGGACAGAGCCTTGAGGCACTCCACTTACAACATTTTCCCACTCTGACTTGACTCCATTTATACTAACTCTGTTTCCTTTGGTATAGCCATGCCCTAATCCAGCTTAATATAGCACCCCCAATACCATGAGCCTCTATCTTTTTAATCAGTCTTTCATGTGGCACTGTATCGAAAGCTTTGCTAAAGTCAAGGTACACAACATCACAATCCTTACCACTATCAACTGCCTCAACTATGCTAGAATAAAAAGATAACAAATTTGTTAAACATGAACGGCCATTTATAAAACCATGTTGCGACTCAATTATTAATTTATGTTTTTCAAGATGAAGACGAATTTTATTTGCTATTATAGATTCGAGTAACTTTCCCGTAACTTTTATGTCGTTGAATGTTTCTGTTGTACCCTCTCAGGCTCGTTGGGTGGGCGACCAAGCCCCCGAGTCGGCCTGTATTGGAAGACCAGGCTCCGTAGCTCCCGCTGCGTTGGGCCCCGACCTTGCTCCTCCTTTGACCATCCTGCCTTCTTCCCCCAGCTCCCCTCCCTCCTCTGTGGTTGGGTCGAGCCTCCAGCCCCCGGTGGTGACCACTTCGTCCCCTGGTGCGGATAAGTCTCTCGTTGTGACTACTGCGCCTTTTGTCCCCTCTCAGGGGGTTCTCACCGCCGTCAGCGCCACGGCCGCACTCGCTCGTTTCCTTCCTCTACTGATGCGTATCAGGCCTTGTTTGGTCCTGCTTCATGGGCCAAATACTTTGATCTCCTCCCTCTTGATTCCGCGCCTCCTGACGATTTCTCTCTCCATCGGCATCTCGTTGATTCCGTGGATGCGTCTGTCACTTTCAACCCCACTCGTCTCGGTACATGTGTCGTTGCTGCTCCTTCTCAGGATGCAGCTTCCCGCTTGGCTGCCTTATCCTGCCTTGGTGAGATCCCTGTTCGGGTCTCTAAGAACACTCGGTTGAATGCCAGTGTTGGCACTATTCTCCTCCCGCCCCATGTTGCAACCGGTGTTCGGAATCTGCAGGACTGCCACGATGACATTCGGCATATCCTTGATGCCCAAGGCCATTCTGTCCTCCAGGTTGACTCGTTTACTCGTCCTCCTCGTGGTCGCCACCGTCAACCCCTTCGAGTTGTGAAGGGCACCTTTGATGGTAGGACCCTTCCATCCTCTGTCATTCTCGCTGGCGCCAGGTGCTCTGTCCAGGAGTATATTCCTTCTCCTCGACTTTGTAACAAGTGCTGGAGGATTGGGCATGGTGCCCTCCGCTGCTCTGGGACTGTCTCTCTCTGTCTTTTGTGTGGGGGTGAAGGTCACTCCAAGTCGGAGTGCACTTCTCCCCAAGCTCGCTGCCTCAACTGTGGTGAGGCCCATCCTACCTTCTCCCGTGCCTGTATCCATTACAAGCTTGAGGCAGCCGTCCTCAACTTGAAGCACCGGGAGCGTTTATCTTTTCCCGAGGCGAGGCGCCAGGTTCGCCGGCTCCCACCTTATGCTAATATCTCTTATGCTCGTGTGTTGCGCTCTTCTTCTCCTCGTCCTTCCCACCTTCCTCAGACTCACAACCGTTTCCGGGCCTTGGACCCTGATACGCCCACTGCCCCTCCTCTGTTCCTTTGAGTTCTGTCCCGACGGGTTCCACTCCTGGTCCTCTGTCTGGAGTTCCCCTTCTTTCTACCCGGTCTGTCGTGTCTCCTGTGTCTTCATCCTCATCTCCCTCCGATCCTCCTTCCCATCCTTCTCCTCCATCTATTGACTCTCCCACCGCCTGTCGGTGCAGGCGGATGTCCATCGCTCTCCTAACGGCCGTCGTGTGTGCTCTCGTTCGGCTTCTCCTGTTGAGACACTGGAATCCGTTGCCCAGTACGTAGTTGCTGGACACCGGTCTCTTTAAGTCAGAAGCGTAAGCCTGGCTCCTCTCCTTCCTCCTCCCCGGCGGGTAAGAAGGCTTCGCTTTCTTCCTCAGCCCCTACTACTGGCTCTATTGCTCCTTCCCCTCCCATTTCAGTGGTTGCTCCCCATGTTCCTGCTATGGAGGTTTCTTTGGCCCCTGCTTCCCTTTCAGTTGCTGCCCTTGCTGCGGTGCACTCCCCTCTTTCTACTCCCCCTCTTCCTGCTGCTGTCCTTGACTGCTCCTCTCCGTTGTCTCCTCCTCCTCCTCCTCTGGACCCCGCCCGCCCACCCCTGGTCTGTTCTCCCGCTTCTTCCATCCGTCTTTGCTCAGTTTACCCATGCCCCCTAACCCTGACTTTGTTGACCCTGATATTCTTTAACGTGCTGTGTTGCTCTTTTGCCTTTGTTTCTTCCTTGTTCTCTGTTGTTGTCCTTTCTCTTCTCGTCGATGTCTCTTCTTCAATGGAACGTTCGAGGTTATTACGCCAATTTCCTCGAACTCCAACTTCTGATTTCCCGGTTTTCGCCCCTTTGTGTCTGTCTCCAGGAGCCGATGCTTGGTGCTCGTCCTGGTCGTTTTCGTGGCTATTCCTTTCTCTCCCCCCCCCCAGCCATTGCTGGGGCTCCTAATTCTTCTGCTTTCTTGATTCGCACTGATGTTCCCTTTGTTCCTTTACTTTTTCCTTCGCCTCTCCATTGTTCTGCTGCTCGTATCTTTGTGGGGAAATGGTACACAGTTTTTCCATTTATCTCCCCCCGAGTGTCCCGCTTTCTCTTCCTGATTTGAAACACCTCTTGGACTCCTTGCCGGAGCCTGTGCTCCTGCTGGGTGACTTCAATTGTCGTCATTCTCTTTGGGTGACGTTCTGACGAATACCCGGGGTCGCCTTCTTGAGCCGTTTCTCCTCTCTTCTTCCCTGTCTCTTCTGAATTCTGGTGAGCCCACTCATTTGGACTCTCGGACTCGCACCCTTTCCTGTCTTGATCTTTCTCTCTGCTCTTCCTCTCTTTACTTAGATTTCACCGGCAGGTTCTTGATAACCTCCATGGCAGTGATCATTTCCCCATTCTTGTGTCCTTTTTCTCATCGCCCTTCCTCTCTTTCCCTAGGTGGCGGTTTGCTCAGGCGGACTGGAACCTATTTACCCTCAGTGCTGTTCTCTCTGACCTCTCCCTTCTGCCTCTCCCTCGTGCTCTAATCCTTTTACATGACTCTGTCATCAACGCTGCCCTCCGCTCTATTCCTCGCTCTTCCTCTCGGGGTCCACGGAAGTGCGTTCCCTGGTGGAATGCGGACTGTGCTCGGGCTGTCCGCTGTAAGCGTGCAGCCTGGAAGAGGCACCGCCGTCGGCAGACGACTGATTCTTTTCTTTTCTTTCGGAAAGCGAGTGTGGTGGCCCGTAGGGCCATCTGTACGGCTAAACGTGAATGTTGGGCTTCTTATGTCTCCACAATTACGTCAGAAACCCCTGCCACAGATATTGAAGCCTATCCGCAAGATAGCGGGTAAGTTCGTTCCCGATGTTTCCCCAGTTCTTCACCTCCGTGATACTCTTGTGGCGGACCCGTTGCAGGTCGCTACCGAACTGGGTTCCCACTTTTCTTCTGTAGCTCTGGTCTTCATCTTCCCAATCTTTCCTTCTTCGTAAACCTGTCCTTGAGTCTCGTCCTTTAGATTTNACCATTTCATGAAATATCTTTGTTTGGTGTTAGCAAATTCTAAGAAGGTGTGGTACTTGCCTTGACGTAGTCACGAAACTTTCGTCGATAGCTTTCGGTGGAGAGAAGGTAGGCGTCCAACACAGCTTGTTTCAGGGTGGTGTAGTCGTTTTCCGAAGCCAAAGTGCTGAGTGTGACTGCCGCTCTACCTGTTAAATGTACTCTGAGAAGGGTAGCCCATTGGTCGTCAGGCAATTAAGTTGAACAGCAAGGGTCTCAAAAGTGGTAAAGAACACATCAACCTCCGTTTCGAGGAACGGGGGCATTAACTTACTTGCATGGGAGATATTGAAACTGGGAGGAAGACTAGCTGCCGCTTGTTGGAGTTGAGCTTGGTGTGCAGCGTCCCTCGTGAGTTCTCGGTCACGACAGTTTAGAGCTGCTTCTGCCTGTCGTTGGTCGTGTTCCCGTTGTATCTCTAGTCGCTGTTTGTATAAGGCCAACTCACGTTCTTGCTGTCCTTTGAGGAGTAGGGCCTCCCTTTCACTTTCTTCCTTCCGGATGGCAGCTTCTTCCTTTCTGAGGGCAGCTTCACGCGCTTGCTCTTCCTTTCTCAGGGCAGCTTCTTCCTTTCTGATTGCAGCTGCTTCTTGTTGTTGCTGTAGCTCGATCTTGGCAAGTTCCAATCTGAGCTTTATCGCTCTCAAGTCATCTTTATCTGAAATAATGTACTGTTCATGAGTAGAAGAATCTATAATATCTTCCTCAGCAAGGTGATCCAGTATCATATTATTAATGGCAAATTTGTTGGCTCCATCAGGAACTTCTAAGTGATACTCATGTGCAAGAGTTAACAAATCGACCCTCTTAGCTTGACGTAAGGTCCCTATTTCTCTTTCTGGATTTGCTATGAAAGCTTGTAAGCGGAACATGGTGAAAATATAGCAAAACAAAGGAGATGAATATAGTGAGAATATGGCGAGTGTCAAAAACACAGAAACGTGGCAACTGATACCTAGCCTGTGGGGAATTATTAATAATTAAAGTTAATTCAAGATGGTAAATGAATAAGGTCGCAGGAAATCTTGTACCTGGTACTCACTATGGGAGGATAAAGGCAAGAAAATCCTACTAATTAGTGAAAACTAATTTTAAAATACAAGTGAAACACTAAATGGCTTCAAAATAAATGAGGTAGTCCAAAAAATGTAGTCATACCTTGCCAAGTCACTATAGAACATAAGCAATGGTACCCACTGAAATTGAATATGGTATTTACAGAATTAGCGAACTTTTGTGCTCAAAAGAAAGAACGCCAATTCCCTACCTTAAGTAAATACCATCAGTCTGACCGACGAGTAGGAGTGCGAGTGTCAACTGGTGACGAGAACTATCGGCGAGGTCCCAATTCGCCAATAATAGTTCGTGCTAGAGGATCTAAAGCCCTCTTTTTCCTCCTAGAGTCGGATTGCAGGACTTGGGTGCTATTGACCCGGAGACAGACCACAGTACCAAGGTACCTATGTGATAATCTGTCAAAAAGTGAGAAATATTGGGGGACAAAGATGTTAAACACGGAGGATAACACGGAAGGGGGAGACGACCAATTAAGAGTATGACTGCGGCCTACAGTCACCACGTAATCCAAAGTTGTCTCACTCTCACCATATGCTATTCCCGTAATGTACAATATACACAGCACCATATAAAATAAAGAATGATTAATGTGAATAATGGAAGCAAGGGAAATAAGAGCCAAGTGTGCTTACCACAATTACCAATACCTGAGTGAAGTTCTGTGGACAGATCTCCATTTAATAGTGGCTCCGTGGACAGGCCCCATTTATAGTGGCTCCGTGGACAGGCCCCCATTTATAGTGGCTCCGTGGACAGGCCCCCATTTATAGTGACTCCGTGGACAGGCCCCCATTTATATGTGACGGTAACGAGTTGGAAAGAGAATATTGTGTGCTCGCAAGCTGTGAACTCCTAAGTGACTCACTCTGTGTGGTCAAATAGAGGTTCATAGTTAGTGCATATATTCCAGCATTCATATTTTGCTTACTTTTGTATATCAATTCTCCTCCCCTTTAACGTAATCTATTTTCATGTTTATATTGTTTATATTTTTTTGCCAGTAAGCCAAGATTTTGCATTTATTTCAATTTGTGTTTTTTTTATTGTTATTAAAATCCATATTTTTATTATTGCTTTTAGTCTTTCCAACCTTACCACAGATTACCAAATCACGCAGTCATTCTTTTTTTTTCTCTTTTTTTCCTTTTCTTTTTTTATATATTATATGTGGCCCAGCACTGACACCTGCTAGTTGGAAGACTGCCGACCACCATTTCCAACTCGTTACCGTCACATATAAATGGGTGTCATGAGATTGGTAGCACTATTTATATATATATATATATATATATATATATATATATATATATATATATATATATGTGTGTGTTATATATATATATATATATATATATATATATATATATATATATATATATATATATATATATATATATATATATATATGTATATATATATATGTGTATATATATATATATGTATATATATATATATATATGTCGTACCTAGTAGCCAGAACGCACTTCTCAGCCAACTATGCAAGGCCCGATTTGCCCAATAGGCCAAGTTTTCATGAATTATTTGTTTCTCGACTACCTAACCTACCTAACCTTACCTAACCTAACTTTTTCGGCTACCTAACCTAACCTAAGCAATAAAGATAGGTTAGGTTAGGTTAGGTAGGGTTGGTTAGTTCGGTCATATATCTACGTTAATTTTAACTCCAATAAAAAAAAATGTCCTCATTCATAATGAAATGGGTAGCTTTATCATTTCATAAGAAAAAATTAGAAGAATATCTTAATTCAGGAAAACTTGGCTTATTAGGCAAATCGGGCCTTGCATAGTAGGCCAAAAAGTGAGTTCTGGCTACTAGGTACGACCTATATATATATTATATATATATATATATATATATATATATATATACATATATATATATACACAAATATATATATATACATATATATATATATATATATATATATACACACACATAATATTATATATATATATATATACACACACATATATATATTATATATATATATATATATATATATATATATATATATATATATATATATATATGTCGTACCTAGTAGCCAGAACGCACTTCTCAGCCTACTATGCAAGGCCCGATTTGCCTAATAAGCCAAGTTTTCGTGAATTAATTGTTTTTCGACTACCTAACCTACCTAACCTAACCTAACCTACCTTTCTCGGCTACATAACCTAACCTAACCTATAAAGATAGGTTAGGTTAGGTTAGGTAGGGTTGGTTAGGTTCGGTCATATATCTACGTTAATTTTAACTGCAATAAAAAAAAATTGACCTCATACATAATGAAATAGGTAGCTTTATCATTTCATAAGAAAAAAATTAGAGAAAATATATTAATGCAGGAAAACTTGGCTTATTAGGCAAATCGGGCCTTGCATAGTAGGCTGAGAAGTGCGTTCTGGCTACTAGGTACGACATATATATATATATATATATATATATATATATATAAATATATACACATATATATATACATATATATATATATATATATATATATATATATATATATATATATACACACACATAAATATATATACACACATATATATATACACATATATATACACATGTCGTACCTAGTAGCCAGAACTCACTTTTTGGCCTACTATGCAAGGCCCGATTTGCCTAATAAGCCAAGTTTTCCTGAATTAATATATTTTCACAAATTTTTTCTTATGAAATGATAAAGCTACCCATTTCATTATGTATGAGGTAAATTTTTTTTATTTGAGTTAAAATTAACGTAGATATATGACTGAACTTAACCAACCCCACCTAACCTAACCTAACCTATCTTTATAGGTTAGGTTTGGTTAGGTAGCCGAAAAAGTTAGGTTAGGTTAGGTTAGGTAGGTTAGGTAGTCGAAAAACAATTAATTCACGAAAACTTGGCCTATTAGGCAAATCGGGCCTTGCATAGTAGGCTGAGAAGTGCATTCTGGCTACTAGGTACGACACACACATACATATATATATATATATATATATATATATATATATATATATATATATATATACACACATATATATACACACACATATATATATATATATATATATATATATATATATATATATATATATATATATATATATATATATATATATTCAGATGTTTGCCATCATTAAAATATATTTATGTTCGATCCCCGTAGGTCGAAGTGGTTGGGCAGTGTTCCTTCAGTACGCCCTAACATCCCAGATCATTCTAATGTACCTTCCAATAGTTATATATAGGCATACTAGCCTAGCGCTTTCACCTCATAATTACCTTACCTTACATCTTTCGCTTTCGCTTTGATGTCCAAAGGGCTTGGAAAGGATGGGGGGGAGGTAGAGGGATGGGGAGATGAAATTCAGGAAGAGGATGCGGGTGTAGAGAGAGAGGAGGATTGAAAGTTCGGTGGCCTGTCCACCATGGGTTGACATATGTGTATGTGTCGTTTGTTTGTGTATGTGTTATGTTGGGTTGTCAGTACATTGGCTGGGGGGGCTAGTGTTTGTGACCTTGTTGGTGTCCTAAAGCACTAGAGCCGATGGAGTTTGCTGAGGGAGGTTAATCTTAACAACATCAGGGTAGTCACACTTCTGATATCACGACAAATGGTGTTTTGGTTTTATATTTTTTTGTAGTTGTTTTATTTGTTTATATATATTTTTTTTGTATTTTATTTATTTATTTATTTATTTCCTTTATTCTTCATTTGGTGTAGATCGGGTCCGGGATGGGCCACTCATCAGGGTCGTCTGGCAGGCCGCTTAGTATTTGAGGTCTTGGGAAGGCCTCATCGTGGATATGTCTGATCACTTTTTGTTGGAGAGTGATTTTTCTGGTTCTGTGTGGTGGTTCGCGGATCTCGTAGTCGCTGGTGGTGTTTTCTGCTACGTAGGGATCTTCGGGGTCTGGGATATACATATTCTTCATGCGGTACAGCTGTCTTCTGGCCAGGTAGCTGAGCCTGATGTTCATTGGCTTCATGTTGAGCGTTTCATGGATTTGGTCAGTTCTTACCCTATCCATCAGTGTCAGGCCCTCCGCAAAGCGAAGTGCTTTGTTTTGTACCCGTTGGATCTTCAGCATGTTGGATTTGTTGGTGAGGTTCAGGGGGACGTAAGGGTATTCAAGGCTAGGCCTTATAATCATTCTGTACAGGTGGAGCTTGATGTGGGATGGGGCTTGCTTGAAGCGGAAGAGCCTCGCCAGCGAACCTCGAGCCATTGCTGTTTTCTGGGATACAAACTGGGAGGAGTTGAGTAGTCTGTTGAAGTTGTATCCGAACACTGTGTTGGAGTTTGAGATGGCTATGGGTTCGCCCCTGATTCTTATCCCTCCCTCATTTTCGATTGAGAAGGCCATACATCCGACAGTGCTTAATTGGATCTTTTCTGGGTTAGTGGTAATCCTCCATTTCCTTTCCCAGTTAGCAGTCCTGGCTAGGTCTACGTTTGCCTTGCGGGTTACAGTTGCATGCTTGGCCGCTTGGCTGCTTGGGTTGGATGTTATTACATGTGTTACGGCGTCCGCAAATTGCACGATGATGGTGTCCCTATACTCTGGCTGGGGCAGGTCGTTCACAAAGATGTTGAAGAGAACGGGGCTCAAGCATGACCCTTGGGGGACTCCAGCTGTTGGGGTGAAGGCTGCGGCCTCTTTCGCCTTGAAGTTGGGGGTAACTTGTCTATTCTTTAGAAAATTTCTGACCAGCCTGAGGAGGGTCCAGTTTTGCGCTGGTAAATCTGCTAATTTGTACACAAGACCATCATGCCAAAGGCTGTCGAAGGCCTTGTGTACGTCCCTCGTCGCAATCAAAGCTACTTGTTTTTGCTTGCGAATTGAGCTTACTGCGTCGTAGATGATGTTTATTGCATGTTGGGTTGATCTGTGCTCGAAAGCCAAATTGTTTTTCAGTGAAGAGGTTGTTATACTCCATATAGTAGTTAAGACGGTTTGACACGATTTATTCAAAGCACTTGCCTATTGTGTCTAAGAGGGAGATTGGACGATAGTTGCCAGGCTGGTGGGGGTCTTTCTTGGGTTTGGGAATGAATATCATCTTGGCTGACTTGAATGCAACCGGAATGTGACCCGACGCCAGCATAGCGTTGAATAGGTTGAGAATGGATTGTAGAAGGTTACCTGGTAGAAGTTTGATCTGCAACGCTTTGATCCCCGATGGTCCTGGGGCCTTATCTCGAATACTTTTGATGACTCCTCTCATCTCTAACATAGTTATGGGTCTTGTTAGAGGGTGGTCGTCTTCTAGGGTTGTCAGGTCTATCAGAGGGGTGCTGTGGAGGGAGGCGGCGTTTTCTGTTGTCCATTGGTTGACACGTTCAAAATGGGTGTTGTTGAAGGCTCTGCTGTTAGAAGCCGTGAGTGTCTTCTTCCATACTGCGCCCATGAGGTCCGCCTGGTCTTGTGGGTCTTCTATTTTTTCTTGTTGCTCCTCGTCATCTTCGTCTAGGAACGTGTGTACGAGGTGGGTGAGGCTGGGGTTAACCGATCCCAAGAGCTGTCTGATCTTACGCCAGAAAGCTCCCGGCTCCCTTTTGTACTGGTTGGCCTGCCTCACAAGGGTTCCCCATATGTGGCTCTTAAAAAAAAAAAAGATACTTTACAGCTTTTTCCTCAGACTTTTTCCTCTCAAATTTTGGCTTCTCAGGCCTCGACTATCATTTGAAGATGTACTCGCCTAGTTGTGCTTGCAGGTGTTGAGCTTCGGCTCTTTGGTCACGCCTCTCAACTGTCAATCAACAGGTGTATAGGTTCCTGAGCCTGTTGGGCTCTATCATATCGACTCTTGAAACATTGTATGAACTCTGCCTCCATCGCATCACTTCCTAATGCATTCCATTTATTAACAACTCTGACACTATACAAATTCTTTATAATGTTTTTATGGCTCATTTGGGCACTCAATTTCCAACTGTGTCACCTAGTACGTGTGTCCTTGTGTTAAATAAACTGTCTTTATCTACCCAATCAATTCCTTTGAAAATCTTGTATGTGGTGATCATGTCCCCCTAACTCTCCTGTCTTCCAGCGACGTGAGGTTTAATTCCCGTTTTCTCTCCTCATAGCTCATGTCCCTTAGTTCAGGTACTACTCTGGTGGCAAACCTCTGAACCTTATCCAGTGTAGTTTAATGCAGGACGAGATACAGACTCCATGCTGGAGCTGCATACTGACATCCAGAATTAGTCTGACATACGTGATATACAAGGTTGGGAATGATTCATTACACGAGCTTCTAAAGGCCGTTCATATATTGGTGACCCTGGCATATACCGCTGATGTTATCTTACTGTGGGCTTCGGGGGACATGTCTGGCGTGATATCAACACCCAGGTCTTTCTCTCTCTGAGATTCTAGAAGAATGTTCTCCTAAATGAGTCTATACCCTCTGGAAGATCATTTACGTATATCATAAACAGGATAGGTCCGAGTACAGAGCCCTGTGGAACACCGCTTGTGACTTCATGCCAATCTGAGGTCTCATCTCAGACTGGCAGATTCGCCTCATTCACTTGTATGATGAAGTGGATGTATGTATGAGTGATGAGTTCTTCATTAAGCAGGAATCGTAGTCCGACTGGGAGGTCGGTTCCGGCGTTCACGTGGTCACCGGTTCGAACTCCACCATTTCATCTTCTTTTTTTCATTTAGATAAATAATAGTTCAGATTTAATTATTCAATCGCATTTTTCGTCTATTTAATCACATTTTAAATCTTCAATCACGTCATATTTGTCAATTACAGAAACTTTAATATATCTATTTATAATGTTATTTATTAAAGAATCATTTCTAGTGCAATCATCCCCTTTTAGATATTAAATCGCCTATGTTTCTCTAGCTAATCAATATTTATTAACTGTTAAATATAATGTAATTTGTTTATTCAGTCAAGTTGTATTTATTTATTTTATTCATCTATTTAATGACTTGTTAGTTATGTTTTCTATCATCTTTTGTTTTTTATTCAATCGTTAACTTTTTTTTCAAATATACATATTATCAATAAAACATTAATATCGGGCACGAATACAACGTTAAATGCTTGATGGGAATGTGAGTGTTGCATCACGGTCCTAACGTGAGTGTTGCAACATAGAAATTGCACGGCGAGAGTTGAAAAATTGCATCACTGTAGTACCGTGATGTGAGTATTACAACGCACCAATGACATGGTGTGAGTATTGCAAGGCAATAACGTATTGTGATTCTTGCGTGGCAATAGCGCATTGTGAGTATTACAAAATAAATAATAATAGTGAATGTTGCAATACTTATAAATATGTTTTGGGTGTTGCAACATTGAAATACTTTGTTGCATGTTGTAACACAGAAATAGCGGTTAGTGTTGCAATGCAGGCATAATGTGTTGAGTGTGTTGAAAAGTTACAACACGGTAATAACATGTTGCAACCCTCACAGTATGTTATTTATGTGTTGCATCTCTGGGAATGTTATTTTGTGTTGCAACTCTCACAACATGTTCTGTTTTGCAATACTCGCTACACCTACTTCCTGTGTTCCAGCACTTATAACTTCTAATTTCAATGTTATAACACTCACAACACCTTATTAAAAATTGCAACACTTACGAGACCTTATTCCTGTGTTGCAACACTCAAGATACGTTATTTCTGTACGCTGCAACACTTACAATATGTGTGTGAGCAATCGTGTTAATTCTGTATAGTTTTGGATAAGAATATGACAAGTTTTAACTAAAGTCAGGTTTTCATTCACGAATCTTTCCTCTCATGCGTTAATAAAGTTATGCAATCAAAAATATTTTAACTGCCGTAACATATTGAAAGGGATATGGGATAATTACCATAACGAATACTATAATATTACCATAATTACCTGAACTATTACTATGATATTACCATATTTACTTTAAATATTACTATAGTTTTACAACAATTACCATAATTATTATTATATTACCATAATTATCTTCATTATTACTCTAATTTTTCCATAATTACCTTGACTAGTACTATAATACATAATTTAGTGAAAATTCGAAATTTGTATATGATTAAGTACGTTTTCACTGAAGTCCTCGATAGACAAAAATCTTTTAAGACTTTTTTTAAGCTTCGTGCAAACATTTGAAACCTAAGATAAGATTTTTCTTATCTGATCTATGAGTCAAATACACTTTATATTCACTTTTTTCTCTGCCTTGAGTTCATTACTTAAACAAGATAAAATGTTCAAATCAGCTTTAGGTCTCAATAATACATAAGTGTTAATCAAGATGAACCACTGTTAATTAGGGTGTTGAAGCTGTTAATATATGCCCGTAAACAACCTATTCAGAAAAAAAATTATTTATTTAATCAATACTAAGTAGAATAACTCCCAGATATACCTTATTAAATTGGAGAAAGTAACTTCGTAAAGTTCGCTCTGTTAAATTTTTTTGAGATCTATCATGTCTATATAATATTTTTTGCTGTTCGATCCCCGAAGGTCCAAGTGATTGGGCACCGTTTTTCCACCCCATACTTTCGCTTCTTGCAGGGTCATTGTTCGATCCCCGATGGTCCAAGTGGCTGTGCACCGTTCCTTCACTCCGTCCTCACATTCCAGCCCATCCTAATGATTGATGATTGATAAAGGTTAAGCCACCCAAGAGGAGGCACGGGCATGCATATCCCGTAAGCATCCATATGTCATTTACAAGTGCTATATATTCATACTGGCCTGGCGCTTTCACCTCATCATTTCCTTACCTTGCCTTACATCCTCTTCTCATAAAGATTATTTTTCCTTCCCGACTTTCTCCTTCACACGCCTCAATTGTCAGTTGAAGATGTAAGGTGAGGTGGATGAATGTAAGACTGCTGAGTTCTTCATTAAGCAGGAAGCGATGTGGTCAGACTGGCAGGTCGAACCCTGGTGTTCACGCGGTCACCAGTTCGACCTAATCCTGGGAGTTTCCTTTTTTTCCATATATTGTCCAAGTATTGTCCAAATAATATTTTAGTTGCAATTATTTAGTGCTATTTTTTTCAATTATTTTATCCTCTTTCATATATTCACAGTTTTTACATATTTATTCCAACATCTTTTAAATATCTATTTATCACATTTAAATTATTTCTTAAATCATGTATTTATTAATTCATTCACATTTCTAAGATTCTTAATCACCTGACAGAGCGCCCTGACAGGTGGATGGACAGTGCTTCGGATTCGTAGTCCTGAGGTTCCGGGTTCGATCCCTATGGTGGAGGCGGAGACAAATGGGCAAAAAGATTCTTTCACCCTGATGACCCTGTTACCTAGCAGTAAATAGATACCTGGGAGTTAGACAGCTGCTACGGGCTGCTTCCTTGGGGTGTGTAGCAAAAAGATTGCCTGGTCGAGGACCGGGCCGTGGGGACGCTATGCCCTGAAATCATCTTAAGATAACTTCAAGAACCTTACCTCACTTATATTTATACACTTAATCATCATTAATCACTAGTCAATTGCATATAATTTACTTTTCTTTCCCCTTTTTATTTGTTTATTTAAATTTTTTTTTATTTTTTTATAACTTAGATAAAAGAGGATGGAAAAATAACAGTCTTTTCAATCTTTTATAATTTTTAATTTACATATTAGCAATGAACAATTTATATCGTGCAAGAATTCAACGTTTAACGCTGGATGGGAAAACGAGTTGAGTGTTGCATCACATGGCTAACGTCTTATGAGTGTTGAAACAACAATAATATGTGAGTGAGGCAGCGATTCAACACAGGATTAAGGTGTTGTGTGTGACGGTGTTCCCCCCCTTCTATTTCTCCCACGCCTGCTGTAAGAGTCATCTCCACTATTCCCGAGCGTCCTCTACATTGCGGGCCTCAGTTTAACATATGTGGGAGAGAATAGTGTTCTCGCATAGCCGAGAAATTTGTGAAAGAAGAATATTTTGGCCTGTGGGATAGGCCCTTTAGGGAGCCAATATGGCGCTGGCGAGTCTGTTCTCCCGCCAAAACTGTGTGACGTCAGTGTCACAAGATTGGTCACCGTCAGCGACGTGGCACCGGGAGCCAATGAAAATCTCCCTTGGCAAATGTGACGTCACATGGGCAAGGGGGTCCAGCTGCAGCGATAGCTTGGCGCCATCAGTATTACACGACGCGTCCGAGAGGCAGGACATGCGACCGGGCATCCTGTCAGAGTGACGGATTACCCGAGCTCCGGTGGATATAAGCGTCTCCTGTTGTCAGCATGCACTCTGTGAGGTCTTCCTTCAACCCAGTCGAGGACCAAATAAGGAATTGACGGAATATTGAGCAACAAGTGCTCAGGGACAGGTGCGTTGCAAGAAGTGGGCCGGGCATTGACGTGTGTGACGTCCTTGGCAGTTTACCAGTATAGGAGGCAGTTTAGTGGCCGGGCCAATCCACCGGGAGCGAACCTAGTTGACCGTCTTGTCAACTAGGTTGGACGTGTGATCGACGATCCTGTCAAGTTTGACAGTAAGACGACAGACCTGTGGAACCCTACGAGTCACCAGTCGTATGCAAGCACGTCGAGAAGTCTTCCTAAATACCTAGTGACAAACCTAGACGACGAGGGAATTGACAGTGTAGTGAGCTTCAAGTGCTCTGAAGTCGGGTGCTGTGCATGTGGAGCTTAAGCAGTATCGTCTGGGACGACTAATAACTTCACAGTGACATTGTAGTGGCGGGGCCAGCTCCACTGGGGGTGCAGTGACAAGGGACTAATTGGGAAACGTACGACGACCGCCGAGACGTAGGCTGGCTGCCGTAGTTGGGAGGAAAGTTGACGGCCGGGAGACCGACTCCAACCCTGCAAAGCGTGGAGGAGCACGGACCTGCAGTGTACAGAAGCGGCGAGACGCGATCATCCTGGGACGATGGATTGTGCTTCTGGAGGGTGTACGAGGCGAGAGCCTAGACCAGGAGCTGCAACTCAACTCTCATCATAGGATAGGTGAAGTAGGTGTTTACAGTTACCCTCCCATTTCCCCTTTAGTTAGCTATATAAATATTTGTCAGAATATTTTATATGTCGTGAGCAAGTCTCACCTGAATCTATGTCACAGAGAGCACTGTGTGTGGTGAGGCTACCCAGAGTACTCACAGTATCCGTTTACATATATCTATGTGTGGTGTGTGCAAGCACCAGGATTTACTAAGGAATTTGCTGTGACTATAATTCATTTCCTGTGATTATTACTATTAGATATATATTAGTGGTGAACCAGTTATTGAGGTTAGGCTATAAGCCCAGAATTTATATATATATATATATGCCTGTGTATTTATTAATGATTTATCAATGTATATGCCTGTGTACTGAATAATCTTATATATGTGAAGTGATTGCAAGTGATATCGTTTTATGAGGAAGTATAGGTTTAAAGAACAGTACAGTGAGTAAGTGCATTCAAAGTAAATATTATTAAGAATAGTGTATATTCTTGATACGGTGGAAAATCACTTAGAGTGCAGTGAGAATATGATATTAATTGCGAGACCAGTGAAGTGGTGTATCGCGACCTAGTGGAATCATAAATATGTCATGTGAATGGTAGATATAATGGTTTGCGAAAAGTTAAAGAAACGGGGATCGTGACAGAATTAGAAAACAAGTACTAGTCTTTCTCACGGTCGCTAGGGCCCCGATCAGCTGATATTTGACAGGTGACGCGTGGCGTTGCTGGGTGTTGCCATATCGGTGCGCTCCAGATTATTTGCTTAGGAGTGAGCAGCAGTTATACTTGTCCCTGAAATGTTTATTGATGCATATATATATCTCTCGTTGTTTTTAAGTAAAATACCAAAACTCTTTGGTGTTTAATATCAACCCCTCCATATATCTTGTGATTGCGAAAAGGAAATAAGACAGAGTGACATAATTACTTGCCTGATACCACACTAATTGAGCTTGCTTTTGCCACTATTACCACAATTACACAACACCACTGTGGTGTTACTGGACACCTGAAAACACCAGTTGGCGACCTTAGTAAGTAGTGTAAGAGTCCTTGCCGGGGCGGGCACACAAATTGAGGGAACAATCTGTGTCTCCACTCACTCCACGACCTGAGGCCGGTTGGGAGATTGACTAGGGTACTCTCCTAGGCATGCAGTGGCTTCGAGAGGATCGAGGGAAGACCCGCAGGACTACGGTGAGTAACGGTTATCGTCAGAGCAACCACCTCAAGAGTATATCATAGTTTACCATTGCTTTACCCCCCACACAATCGTGAACCCCGACATGTGTTACAACACATAAAAAGTCATTTTGTGAGTGTTGCAACACAGAAATGACGTTTGGTAAGTGTTGCACGCATTAATTATAAATTGTGAGTGTTGTGTTACATCATTGCAATACATGATTAGTGTGTTGTCGGATTGGCACAAAACAAATAGCCTGTTGTGCGTATTGCAACACTGGACTAATGTTTTGTGAATGTTGCAACGGACAGGTATAACGTGTTCCGAGTGTTGCTTCATACAAATAATGTGTTTGACAGATGCCACACAAAGATATAATCTTTTGAGTGTTAGAGCATTGCAACACAGTAATTACGGGGTGCAACACTCACAGCATATTATTTTAATGTTGCAACATTCACAAAAAATATGTTTGTCCTGTGTTGCGACACTTACAACACATTATTTCTGTGTTGCAACAGTAACATATCATTCCTGTGTTGCAACACTCTTAACAACTCATTCCTGTATTTCAACGCTCATAACAAAAAGTTGGGAGGACAAAAGGGATGGAGGAAGAGGCGGAATGGTGAGGAAGACGAGGGGATGGTGGAGTGAGGATTGTTTTGGAGGACGAGGGGACAAGGGATGGGGAATGGTGGGGAAGTCTGAGAGACAGGGGAATGTTGCTGTGGTTCAGCAACGCACATGCATTGTTGAGCCACAGCAACGTGTGACCGGGTACGGCTAGTATAGAAGTATAATCAATAATATAATGAATCCCGTAACATATTGATAGCAGTAAACATATATTTTCTCTGTACATAAAAGAAATATACAAATATTTACCATAAATATTACCATAATATTATAGTAATAGTTAAGACGATAACAGAATTACCGTTGCTATTATTATACATTTACATAGGTTGGTGGAAACACTCAATTTCTCAATCATAAGATTCAATTCATTGAAGTATTCAATATAGAAAAATAACTTGAAGGACGTTTCTGTTAAAGGTTTATGGCAAATATTTGAATTTTATGAGTTTAATCACACTATAAAGTCAAGTTCCATCAATCTGTTGCTTGTTTATTTCAGCACTTGCGGCGAACTAAAAGTAAAATAAAAATAAAACCCATATACGCCAAATACACTTATTTATTTTTGTCTAATCATACAGATAAAATTCCTGCCATGTGATCATTACAAGAAAATCAAATTTGAGTTCTCGGTAATACTTAACGCTGATGACTAAGGTGAGTACATCTAGGTGAGCTCATGTAGGTGAGCTCTTCTAGGTGAGCACATGTAGGTGAGCTATTCTAGGTGAGCACATCTAGGTGAGATGTTCTAGGTGAGCACATCTAGGTGAGATGTTCTAGGTGATCACATCTAGGTGAGCTATTCTAGGTGAACACATGTAGGTGAGCTCTTCTGTGTGAGCACATCTAGGTGAGCTATTCTAGGTGAACACATGTAGGTGAGCTCTTCTGTGTGAGCACATCTAGGTGAGCTATTCTAGGTGAACACATGTAGGTGAGCTCTTCTGTGTGAGCACATCTAGGTGAGTACATTTAGGTGAGCACATCTAGGTGAGCGCATGTAAAAACATAAGAACATAGGTATGAAGGTCTATTGGCCCATTCGTGGCAGCTCTTATTTATATCCACCCAAACTAAAGAGACCCAATGTGTTATGTTACTCGGTAATTTGAACCACAAATCATCAACCCTGTTACTAAACCAGTATTTACCCAGGTCTTTCATAAATCTAAACTTGTTCAATTTATATCAATTATTTTGCATTCTAAACAGTGAAATATTGAATAACTTATTAAGTTATTAAATGTGCTTGTTATGCCTATTTATCCACTAGTACATTACAATCAATGCCTCACATTAAAGGTGTTATGGCCTCCCTCAGCCAGTAACCGGGTTCCTTATCTCAATCACTGCTAATGGGCTTGATGTCACTTCTTCACTGATCTCGCCCCAAGTCAATAGAAAGTTATAGAGTAGCCAGTAGGAAGGGAAAAGGTGGTAAACAATACTAATCAGCAATTTCACCAATATAATATATATATATTGTGACGGTGTTCCCCCCCTTCTAATTCTCCCACGCCTGCTGTAAGAGTCATGTCCACTATTCCCGAGCGTTCTCTACATTGCAGGCATCAATTGAACATATGTGGGAGAGAGTAGTATTCTCGAAGAGCCGAGAAATTCGTGAAAGAAGAATGTTTTGGCCTGTGGGATAGGCCCTTTAGGGAGCCAAAATGGCGCTGGCGAGTCTGTTCTCCCGCCAAAACTGTGTGACGTCAGTGTCGCCAGATTGGTCACCGTCAGCGACGTGGCACTGGGAGCCAATGAAAACCGACTTTGGAAAATGTGACGTCACATAGGCAGGGGGAGTCCAGCCGTGGTGGCGCCTTAGCGCTATCAGTCTTTCACGACACGTCCGAGAGGCAGGACGTGCGATCGGTCATCCTGTCAGAGTGACGGATTTACCGAACTCCGGTGGATGTAAGCGTCTCCAGTTGTTAGCACGCACTCTGTGAGGTCTTCCTGCAACCCAGATGTGGCTCAGATAAGGAATGGACAGAATATTGAGCAACAAGTGCTCCGGAACAGGTGCGTTGCAAGAAGTGGGCCAGGCATCGTCGCGTGTGACGTCCGTGGCAGTCCACCAGTATAAGAGACAGCTTAGTGGCCGGGCCAATCCACCGTGAGTGAATCGAGTTGACCACCTTGTCAACTTGGTTGAACGTGTGATCGACGATCCGGTCAAGTTTGACAGTAACCCCACCTTCGTGGAACCCTACGAGTCAACAGTTGGATGCAAGCACGTCGAGAAGTCTTCCCAAATACCTAGTAACATATCTAGACGACGAGGGAATTGACAGTGAGGTGAGCTTCAAGTGCTCTGAAGTCGGGTGCTGTGCGTGTGGAGCTTAAGCAGTATCGTCTGGGACGGCTGATAACTTCACAGTGACTTCGTAGTGGTGAGAGGCAGTTCCTTTGGGAGTACAGTGACAAGGACTGTTTGGGAAACATGCGACGACCGCCGAGACGTAGGCTGGCTGCCGTAGTTGGGAGGAAAGTTGACGGCCAGGAGACCGACTTCAACCCTGCGACGTACTGTAGAGGAAGGAGCACGGACCTGCAGTGTACAGAAAGCGGCGAGACGCGAAAATCCTAAGGCGTTGGCTTGTGTTTCTGGAGGGTGTACGAGGCGAGAGCCTGGACCAGGAGCTACAACCCAACTGTCATACTAGGATAGGTGAAGTAAGTGTTTACAGTTACCCTCCCATTTCCCCTTTAGTTAGCTATATATTTTCTTGTCAGGATATTTTATATGTCGTGAGCAAGTCTCACCTGAGTCTAAGTCACAGAGAGCACAGTGTGTGGTGAGGCTACCCAGAGCGCTCACAGTATCAGTTTACATATATATCTCTGTGAGTGTGTGCAAGCACCAAGATTCATTAAGGAATTTACTGTGACTAATTCATTTCTTGTGATTATTATTATTATTATATATATATTGGTAGTAAACCAGATATTGGTACTAGGCTATTGAGCCCAAACTTTATATAAATGCCTGTGTGTTGATCTCCATGATTATTGATATACATGCCTGTGTATTGATCTCTATGATTTATTGATATAAATGCCTGTGTATTGATCTTTATGATTTATATATATATATGCCTGTAATTTGATTACTGATTTATCTATGTACATGCCTGTGTACTGAATAGTATCATATATGTGAAGTGATTGCCAGTAATAAATCTTTAAGAGAAAGTATAGATTTAAAGATAAGTTCAGTGATCAAGCGAGTGCATTCACAGTAAATATTATTAAGAATAGAGTAATCTTTTGGTATGGTGAAAAGTCACTGTGAGTGCAGTGTGAATAAGATATTGATCGTGAGGCCAGTGAAATCATAAGTATGCCATGTGAATGTTAATTACAGTGTTTTGCGAGAAGTTAAATAAACGGGGATCATGATAGAATTAGAAAACAAGTACTAGTCTTTTCTCATGGTCGTGAGGGCCCCGGTCAGCTGATATCTGACAGGTGATGCAGGGGCTGCCGGATGTTGCCATATCGGTGCGCTTCAGATTATTCTGCTACGGATTGAGCAGTTGTCATACATTGTTCCTGATACATTGATGCATATATATTTATCGTTGTCTTTTAAGTAAAATACCAAAACTCTTTGGTGTTTGATATCATCCCCTCCATTTATCTTGTGACCGTGTAAGGAAGTAAAACAGAGTGACTTGCCTGAGACCACACTATTTTAAATTGCTCTTACCACAATTACCACAATTACACCTCACCACTGCAGTGTTACTGGACACCTAAAAACACCAGTTGGCGACCTTGAAGGCTGTGTAAGAGTTCTGTGTCGGGGCGGGCCACAGATTGAGGGAACGATCTGTGCCTCCACTCATCTTGCAACTTAAGGCCGGTTGTGAGATCGACTGGGGTACTCTCCGGGGCGTGCAGTGGAGCCTAGAGGATCGAGGGAAGACCCATAGAACGACGGTGAGTAAGGGTTATTGTCGGAGCAACCACCTGGAGAGGAGATCCAGTCTACCGTTGCTTTAACCCCTCACTAACAAGAACCGTGACACCCCGACAATATATATATATATATATATATATATATATATATATATATATATATATATATATATATATATATAATATATATATATATATATACACTCCGAGTCTCACTTTTGCACATGACACTAATACGATAAATTATGCAGACTTCTATCCCTGTGAGTCCACCATCTTCTGTTATACGTCACCCACGTTTAATGGTCCTCACACTGGCGAGTTAACCCTACTCAACAAAAAATGGGCCAGTCCTACATCGTAACGTCAGTGTGTCCAAAATACCCCACTTCGTGTCTCCAGCTACACCCTGGCAGAAGTGTCCAGCAACACACTTGCAGAACTTCTCAACAGACGGCCAGTACTACCATCTCGTAACTCCGCTCGACCTAACCTGGTACGTCGATCCAACCACTAACACTTCAAAGACAAAGCATTGTCTTGCATTGCCAAAGCAAGGCCGTCTACCGACGGCCGCCACTTGTCCTTCAACCCATTCTGGCACTTTTGTATAGTCAATATTGACTTATTTAATATGTGTATATGTGACATACTAAACATATTAGTTTACCTTGAAAAGCTTCATAGAAAACACCGGCCTTACCTAACCTTTTTAGTATGTTAAGATAAGCATCTTATTGCTTCGTAATTACAATTATTACTTAACCTATACCTATAATAGGTTAAATAATAATTGTAATTACGAAGCAATAAGATGTTTATCTTAAATTAACATACTAAGAAGGTTAGGTAAGGTCGGTGTTTTCTATGAAGCTTTTCAAGGTAAACTAGTATGTTTAGTATGTCACATATGCACGTATTTAATAAGTCAATATTCACTGAAAGAAAGTGCGAGAATGAGTTGTGTCCTTGCTGAAACAAGTTTTTTTTTTTTTTTTTTTACATGCAAGCATGCTTATAAGTACAATAAAAGTAAACAAATACAACATAGAACAGAACAAAATGACAAAGCACAAACGTGCAAAAACATAGAGGAACAAATGTACTACACACAAAAACGCCGGAAGGAAGGGCCGACCACAAAACAACAATAATTACAAACAAAATACAACAATTAAGTTAAACACAGTGGAATACACTACAGAAATAACACACCAAAACATTAAATATACAGAACAAGGCTACCAGCACCTCAAACGCACACGGAGAGGCACCAACACAAACGAAAATAATAATAACAATAATAATAATAATAATAATAATAATAATAATAACAACAAGAAAGGAATACAAGGATACAACAAAGAAAAAGAAAAGCACAATGGCAAAACATGGCAAAAAGCATAAACCCAGACTGGGTCACACCAACAGCCTGAAGGGCACTCAACACTACACAAACAAGCACAAAAACAGCAACATAAAAACATAGCACCACAAAGCATAACATAAGAACATGACATCCACAACCAGATACACACACTAACCAAATCCCGGACCACACAGGAACCGGACACACACACACAGAAGCCACACAAATAAACCCACAACCACAAACCGGAGTACGCAGGAACCGGGAAACAAAACCGCCCACCCACCCACCCACACACACACACACACCCGACCCGCACCCCAAAACCATGCACACAAATGGAAACAATCCACAACACACAATACACAAAGGAAACATGAGCGAGGAATACATTTCTCAGAGACAGGACTAAATGTCTCCGAAGCCCAAGGATACCTTTGCTTGAAGACCTCCCAAATCAAATATTCCCTGTCGGTAGGGGGACGATCCCCCTGCCTCCGTGGGCCCTTCATAAACTCGGAACTTCCAGATCAGGCGGAAACGGCCACTCCTTAAGCTCACCGACGCAAGTCGCATAACGAGGCTGGGGAGCGCAAGCCATGTCCTTCGAGGTAGTAGACGACACCGATGAAGCGTACGAGGGCTGTCGAGATGGCCGCGTCGCCGTACGCACAGGAGCAGGAGACAATCGACGAGATGGTAACGCCTCCACCAAGACCGCAGGAGACACTGAAGAGATGGCCGGAGACGGAAAAGGCGTCGAGACTGCTGCCGATGAAATGGGGACCGAGGAAGGGGTTCCAGAACCTCCAGTGCGAGCAGCCTTTTTCAACACCATCACCAGGCCACCCTGCTCACCACGAACCTCAGCAGGGGGAACCACCCCCCATGAGGAACCGGAGCCATCCGAGGCAGGCGACGCACCCGAAGCAGGAACCGCAGACACCATATCTGAAGTGGAGGCCGAAATACCGGCACTGGCATCCCCAGGCAAATGCACCTCCGCCTTCACCGTAGTATGCAACGCAACCGGAGCCACCCCTCCATCGCTGGCAGATCCACAAGCGTCGAAGTTGCCAACGTCAGCCCATGCTGAAGACGAACGCCGGGAACGCTTAGGCTCTGGCCGCACATCATCAGTCTCGGAGGCTGACTCAGAGACACGCGCTACACAAGCCGGGCGAACCGATGCACGTCGCAGAACGGCAGCATCCACAACCACACGGGGCACCAGGCCAGGCACAGGAGGAAGTGCCGGATCCACCCCATCACCCAGCACAGCTGGAACAGACGGCGAGGGTGCAGGGACAGGGTCAGACGCAGCAGAGAACGAACTGGAAGACGGGGGATTCGAGCAGAAGGCAGTCTGAAGAACCCCAGGGACACTAGTCAGAGCAGGACGATCACCATGCGACGACACAACCTCTGGAGGAGAGGCGACAACAACAGGGGGCGCACCAGGCGACACAGGGGGCACATCCGCAGCTGAAGAGACGTCCACATCCACCGAATCCTCCTCCACAGGAAGATGCGGAAAATCCTCCTCACTGAAGAGGTTCACGGGTACAACGGCAGGCGCAGAACAGTCAGCAGCCTGATGGCCCAAGAGGCCACAACGATAACACGTCCGAGGCTGGCGGGTGTAAAACACCCGAACGTTGTAACCCATAAGACACACAGAGGACAGAATATCTTCCCGGAGCCTCATGCCCAGGGTGCGAATGTTAGTCCTCACGCCCTTAAGAGGACTGGAAGACACCACGTTCACCCGCACACTAACCATTGTGCCAAACTGGCCGAAGTGCCGCCGTAGCAGACCCTCTGGAAACTCCAATGGAGCCCCATGTACACTGATGTAAGTGAGGGCACCACTCCGATCAGAGAGTGACACAGTGCCCACACCATCCGGCAGGGGTAATGTCCGCCCCTCGTATCGACGGAGAAAGTCGCGATACACCAATTCCTCTGTGAACTTCACTATCGCTCGACGTGCCATCACCAGCTCGACTCCACAAATGTTTATCACAGGGATATGAAGCAACTCACCAGCGCTATCTCTGGGTACCCAGCCCGGCCGGAAAATTCGAGGCCCCCAGACTGAGCCCGCAGTACAGGGGGGAGGGGGACCCCCATCGTGAACTCCACGTCAGCACAGGCGAGCAGAGACACACAAGCCCCCAACGGCCAAAACTGGCAAACAACCACCAACTGCCGGAGAGAGCAGTGAACACGTCTACCCTCCATGACAGCCAGCAGTCCACTCTGCTGAAACAAGTCGGGAGTTCTAGACTGCCCTGGTTGAACTGATTTCTAGAGCACAAGACGCCTTCCTCATCACTCATGTGGACACAAGTCATTATCAAGACAGTAAGTGCATAAGGAAAACCTATGATGGCAGCCTTTCCCCGGGGAACCGAAAATATGATTGGGTGAACGCAATAGATAGCATTGATATCGCCTCCCTCACCAGAGGGCATTGTCATCAATCATCCACCTAAATGAATTATGATCAGGAGCATTCCTACAGATGGCGTTGATATTGCCGCATCTCTTAACAGTTGGTGTTGATATCGTCACAGAAGGCTATTCTGAGCAATGTGTGAAGCAAAGCACTAAAAGCTCAAGCACCTCTCCTCCACCCTACACATACAAACCACCCCACCCACAATCTCACACACAGACTATACTCCCAAGCCCTCAACCCAGTGCCTTACTGCAGTCCATACCCGCCATCACATCTGTCTGCCATCACCAACAATTAATGCCTCACCCCATGTACAGTCCGAAGGCGGATGAGATGATAGCCCTTGCCAAAGCCTGTGAGAAGTCAGCAATCCACATGTCCAGTGAAAACATCTCTACATTGGTGACACTACTTCCCCAATTTCTAATAGCCAACTACCTGACCCCATTCCATTACCCCCTGAGCTCCTAGACACCACAATGCAAGTCTCCGTGGTGTAGTGGTAAGACACTCGCTGGGCGTTCCGCAAGCGCTTTGTCATGGGTTCGTATCCTGGCCGGGGAGGATTTACTGGGCACAAATCCTTAACTGTAGCCTCTGTTTAATGCAACAGTAAAATGTGTACTTGGTTGTAACAACGATTCTTCGCGGTGGGGATCGTATTCCAGGGACCTGCCCGAAAGGCTACACATACTAGTGGCTGTACAATAATGTAACAACTCTTGTATATATCTCAAAAAAAAAGAGAGCACCAGAGGTCTGTCTACTCCCATGTTATGCCATTATCATGGGGGGGGGGTGGACACCACGATCAACCCACCCAGCCTCTCAAAGAGTAGACACAAATGTCGTCTCCCCGTATGGGAAATCTACTGGTGAATAATTTATATCCTTAAATAATTTTATATGGCCTGTACTGTAATTTTGTTTATAACTTGTTTATTATCCTTCTATAACTTCAGAGTAAAACGTAGGTTTAATATGTCACCAGTAAATTTTCTTTCAAGCACGTTGAGGGGGTTATAATTATTGAATTTGGTTATAACGTAATGAAAATTTTCACATTATTTTCACTTAACCATAATCAATCGGTTTGTGTATTGTGACGGTCTAGGGGAATTTGCCTAAAGGTATAATTCCGGCTTTGGGTGCAGGAGGTCCCGAGTTCAACTCCCGGACAGACTCCAGTGTTAATGTGACGTGGTCGGTGATAGCGCAGCTACTATCCTGGCAGGTGTTGTGTGCCAAATTCACATTAATTAAAATGCGAAAATAAAATAAAACTGCTAATCTTTTACAGTGTGCAAGTTGTGGCTAATAAACAAGAGAAAAAATACTTTAAATATTTAACTCATTAACACTTAACAAATATATTTAATTTGTATAGAAAATAATAATAAACAATTAGTGACAAAAAAACTGAACCACTTGGCTTAATGCAGACAAAGAAAAAGTATTTACAAGTTACGTTACATTAATAATAATGTTGAATGATAAACTTTATACAAAATGCTCTTAAGTTTCTACCCCTCACTTGTCATGTGAACGTCGAGGTGAGGCAAAATACGTGAGCTATATGAGCACCAGAAGGTGCTCAGTGTTCATTTAGCACTGGCCAGCACCCTGGTCTGCTCCACCATGCCTTTGTTGTTGTTTTAGATTTAGCTACTCAAAACGAAATGTCCATGTAGCACGGGCTATGGTGAGCCCGTAATTGAGTTCTGGTTTTTGCGATAACCTTGTTACTCTGATATTTGGGTAAAGTATTAAATGGAGTTGGAGTTGGGGCTTTCTCCTTTTTCCCCTTTTCTTTTTCGCTTCTGTTTTAGTGAACTGGTTTGTCTTGTTTTAATAACATTATCTTGGTAACGGATGTAGATGTAGAATGCTCACTAGTGAGTCCCATTCCACAACGGCTTTTCTAATCATTGCAGTCGCTATGGAATGCGCATCTAATGCAGCTGCTGTCGTTGGATTAATGTTGAGTTTGATGTGCAGGGCTTCAGTAGCTTCACATTCCAGTAAGTAGTGCAATACTGGTGCCTCTGCTTCTGTTCGACAGATATGACACTCTTTAACTATTGGGTTTACCTCCCAGCAGCACTTGTAACCAAGTCTGAATCTGTGTATGGCAACTGCAGTGTCTCTGGATATCTTTTTGTCAGGCTTGAAAGAGTAGTACCCAGTGGCTTGTTCGTACCATATTGCAGTGGATCTTCCTTCCGCTACTTTGGCTCTGTGGCGACTTTTGATAGTTGGGAGTATTTTCTTCTTGATTTGCTTCTTAATCTGTGAAATACACCAGGCCATTGGCCAGTGCTTATATACAGGGTGGTGCCGTCAGACTGGCGAGGTGGCGGACTCTGAAACGAGAAGCCGGCAGTAACAATCATTAACGGGTGGCGAGATTGGAGCCGGCAAGCCCCAGGAGGGCGGCGCTCTTGGTTTACGTTTGCGAACGTATTGCTGGAGATTATTGATGTTTAAGGGGTAACATTCTGATATTGAAGACGGTAGGAAGGGTCAGAATCAACGGCTATGCAGGGGATAACCGTAACAGTTAATTGTTAGGATGAACGAATTATAGCCTTACCTGACTATAAGGCTTTGATACTCATCATGGAACCGGTGTAGAACACGTGAACAGCCAGACTTGTGGTCATGGCGTTGTTATGTGCAGGGTGGGACAAGATCGGTCACGTGGTCTCATATCTCTGGGTGACACTCCACGTTAGTAACTCCGTCTTAGTTTGCCTTCCAACGAGTTACACTGTAAAATCAACTACACAAAGTATTCAATTTATATATGAATAGATTAAATTCTGAAATTAAAAGAAGTCCCAACCAACTAATGTATTCACCTAAATTGTATTTACCTAATTGTGCTTGTGGGGGTTAAGCTCTGCTCTTTTGGCATATCTTATCTTGAGGTTATCTTGAGATGATTTTGGGGCTTTTTAGTGTCCCCGCGGCCAGTCCTCGACCAGGCCTCCACCCACAGGAAGCAGCCCGTGACAGCTGACTAACACCCAGGTACCTATTTTACTGCTAGGTAACAGGGGCATAGGGTGAAAGAAACTCTGCCCATTGTTTCTCGCTGGCGCCTGGGATCAAACCCAGGACCACAGGATCACAAGTCCAGCGTGCTGTCCGCTCGGCCAACCGCCTGCCTCTCAACTGTCAATCAATCAACTGTTATTAACTACTAACTAACAATTAGTGTTTATTCCCTCCCCCCACATGCACAGGAAGCATCCCGTAACAGCTGTCTAACTCCCAGGTACCTATTTACTGCTAGGTAACAGGTGCATCAGGGTGAAAGAAACTCTGCCCATTGTTCCTCACTGGCGCCGGGAATCGAACCCGGGCCACAGGATTACAAGTTCCTCGCGCTGTCCACTCAGCTACAAGCGCCCAGTGTGAGAATGAACGAGTGTGTGGAGAGGAAGGAGCTGTGCTCGGCGGGCAGGCTGTACAATTGTTTATGTATACAATGGTGTGGGTGATGGTTGTTGTGGGATGTTAGAGAGGTTGTCGGTGTTGTGGTGTGTGTATTATGTTGGTGAGGAATGTGGTGTGGTGGTTATGGTATGTTGTTAACCTAAGTCTGCTGTTGGCCAGGTGTTTCCAGTGTGTGTTTATGGGCCGTGTGTTTGCTATGAGGTGGAGGATCTCACTCGTGATGAAGTCGTCCCATTGTGATGTAGATCCACCACAGATATTAGGGTTGAATTCGTTGGAGCTTTTTGTTTGTGTTGGCTGCAAGCATTTGGGATATTCGGGCGTATGTTATGAGAGGGGTGATTAGGGCTTTAGACAGGTGTAGTTTTTTTGGTGCGTGGGTGTGTTCGAGTCTGCATAGTCGGAGGAGAGATTTTTTGCTATGGTGTATTTGTGTGCTTTGTGTGATTATATTCATAAGTTATTATCGAGATTTAGGCCGAGTAGTGTTAGAACTGTCAATAAGTTGTCAATTTACTGGTAAGATGTAAAAGGCTTTGATGCTAATCAGATTCAAAGTTTTAAATATAAATGATAAAAGCATGCGAAAAGGAGACATTGCAATAATCTAAGAATGCTTATAAGGTGGGGGGGGGAGGGGGTAGGAGCCTAGCAAGGAGACCCCCCTTAGGGAAAGGTGTTTATGTAGTTGATATGACAGATGGAAAAAATAGGTCTTGAATATGTAAATTAGACAAGCGAAAATTAGAAAGGGGGGGTCCAAGAGCAAAGAGTTCGATCCTTCAACCACACAGTAAATTAATACATACGACGGTGAACACCGTAACCGTTGCTATACCTGGCCCCTGGCCTAGACCCCAACATAAGTTACAGAAAGCGTTATGGAGCTTCCAAGTTACTAGGTGGGTGTGGTAGTGGGTTTAATGTCCAGTAGTGAAGTATGTGCTTTAATACTGTGACGGTAATCTCTTTCAAGAGCGATTGAGTTTGCTCTTCCCTTCATAAAGTTACTCATATACATACAACAATAAGATGCTACCTTCAAGATATGTATACCAGTAGCACAAAACGTTTTGACCAGGGAGTAAAACGTACCCTCCACACTCTCTCCTGCCATCGTCAACCACCAAACTACCATTTCCAGCCTGCCTGCTTCTGATTGGTGACCCACCGACTGCACACCTGCATCTCTGCACCTCAGCACCCTCTACCTAGCCGATGTCTGGGCTTGAACCAGTCATTGAAGTTAGAATATTCTGTGCTCTCAAGCTGAAAACAACCAACTGATATATGCTCTGTTTATTAGTGGATGTTCTCGGCCAGCGCTATATTCTCAGCACCATTTACTATTTTGTCTAATGTAGTACTATTTATTTTATATTGTGTTCTTGCATGTATCTTTGTTTTTTGATTGCATTGTACATTGCCATGGGACTGGTCTTTATTTTTATTTGTGCTTAAATAAATTAAAGTTTCATTTTTTATACAATTTGTTTTACGTGTTCCTCCCACTCACTTACCACAGGAAACAAGTCAAGCAGTCAACATTTTTTTTTTCTCTAAATGTGATTAGGCATTAACATCAACCAAAGTGAGGACTGCATTACCATCTACACTTTCCCATCACATTTAATGGGGGACTGTCCAAGGAGCTTCACTCAGGTACTAGTACTAGAACATCAATTTGTGGTAAGTGTACTTGGCTTTGATACAGTTGCCTTTCAATATTTTCATTACTTTTCATATTTATATGGTGCTGTGTATTTTTTTTTTAATTTATTTTTACATGCAAGCATGCAAGTATAAAGCAATAAATACAATAAAAATAACATAAGAAACCAAATTAAGCAAAACAAAAAGACCACCGGCCAGAGGGACCGACAGCACAGTACAAAAACAACCAACAGCAATAAAACAAATAGCGCAAACAGGCAAACAATACCCCAAAACACAATAACACATAAAACAAAGTCATAATACACAGAGAAAGCATAGGAGAACAAGAAAAATTATATAAAATAATAAAATCATAAAACATACAACAATCCAAAAAAAAAAACAGAAACAAAAACCACACATGGCACAATAACAACACAAACAATAAACAAAAACATGTATAAACCACTCACAGTACAAAAACTATAAGGAGAGGCACAAGCACAGAACGTAAGAGGGCAAACAGCATAGTCAGAGGGGCACATAATACAACAGAATCAAAGAAACAGATAAGCATGAAATGGTATTGCCACACACTAATTACGTTAAGAAAAAAAAACAAAAAAAAAACATAAGGACCACAATAAACAGGGACATTGAGAAACCAAACAGTACACCGGCCTGAAGGGCTCACAATAAATACATCACATACAGAGCATTCCACAATTCCTATACATACACGAGACACACAGCAATCACACAAACAATCAAGAGTGCACATACTTTTCCGGCCACTCTGCCGCCGGGAAACGAACACAATACGCCTCCCAAAGCAACAGGATGTCGTCCGAAACAGGGTGACCATGGGCCGTACGAGGATCGGGCATCAATTCCGGCACACCCTCAACAAAAACCAGAGCCTGTGGAACCCAGACAGTTGAGGGGCACCACGGAACAGGCCGCACTCGGTCACTAAAGTAAAACTCTAAAGGGTTGTTCTTCTTATCATACGCCACGCCGGAGGCCAAGATGACTGGGACGGGCTTCCCCCTACAGGCTCGGGCAACGGGCAGCGCACTTGTAACTTCCTTGGCAGCCCCACAGGGCTCCGCAGCAACCACCGGACGTGACACCTGCAGGGGCCCCCCTCGCCGAACATCCTTCTTCAGCAACAACACGAGGTCGCGGCCAGCACCCACATCACCTCCGTCCGGAGGAGCTACCACCTCCCACTGCAGAGAACCGCCTGCAGAAGAAACAGGAGGTGAAACATAAGCACAAACGTCGTCATCAGCAGGCACATGGACGTCAGCGACCACCATCGCCACAGAGCGCGAAGCACCCGGATCCACCACATCATCGCCCGAAGACCCACCGGCGTCGAAATCCTCCACATCAGCCCAAGCAGTAGAAGAACGCCGGGTCCGCTTGGGCACCGGGCGCACATCCTCAGATCCGGAGGCGGACCCAGAACCACGGTCATCACAAGCCGTGCGAACCACTGCCCGTCTCAAGACGGCAGCAGCCTCAACCGCAGGGGGAACCGGACCACACACAACAGGAGGCCCCACAGCCACCCCATCACCCAGCACAGCCGGGACCTGAGGCGAGCATGCAGGCGGGCACGCAGGGCCAGGCGCAGCAGCTGAAGACGGGTGAGCAGACGGCGAGGAGGGAGCATCAGGAAGGCCCACGGGAGCAGCAGGGACAGGAGCAGGAGTATCCACCGATGGCATCGCAACATCCAGAGGAGGGTCGGCGATATTCGGGGGAACGTCCACCACAGGGGGCGCATCAGGCGACACAGGGGGCATATCCGCGGCCGGAGAGGCGTCCCTAGCCACAGAAACCTCCTCCACAGGAAGCGGTGGAAAATCCTCCTCACTGAAGAGGGTCACAGGCGCAGAGGCCGGCGCAGAACATTCAGCAGCCTGATGGGCCGACAGGCCACAACGATAACACGTCCGAGGCTGGCGGGCGTAAAACACCCGAACTGTGTACCCCATCAGACGCACAGAGGACGGAATATCCTCCCGGAGCCTCATGCCCAGGGCACGAATGATCGTCCGGACACCCTTAAGTGGGCTCGAAGATACCACATTCACCCGCACACTAACGACGGCGCCAAAACGGCCGAAGTACCGCCGGAGCAGACCCTCCGGAAACTCCAATGGAGCCCCATGGACGCTGACGTAGGTGAGGGCACCACTTCGATCAGATATGGAAACAGTGCCCGCACCATCCTGTAGAGGTAGGGTCCACCCCTCGTAACGACGGAGAAATTCGCGGTACGCCATGTCCTCAGTGAATTTAAGGATCACCGACGGGCCGTCACCAGCTCGACACCGTAAAGATCCATCACAGGTACATGCAGCTGCTCACACACCCACGCAATCTCCGGGTACCCAGCCCGGCCGGAAAATTCCAGGCCCACAGACTGAGCCCGCAATACAGGTGGGAGGGGGACTCCCATCGTGAGCGCCACGTCAACACAGGCAGGCAGATACACCTGCCCCCAACCGGCCAAATATGGAAACACTCCAACAGCCGGAGCGCCGAGCTGACACGTCCGTCCCCTACCGAAGCTAAGGCGAGACTCTCAGGTGCTGTGTATTTTGTGCATTCCGAGGGTAGCATATTGTGAGTGTTGGATAACTTTGAATTACGTGGTGACTGGAGGCCTCAATCATTCTCTTAATTGATCATCCCTCCCTCAGTGTTATTACTCATGTTTTCCACCTTTTGTCCCTAGGATATTCTCACTCAGACAGATCATCATTTTGGTACCCTGGTACTTTGATTTGTCTTCGAGTCAAAGCACCCTATCTTCTGCAATCCGACCAAAGGAGGATACAGAGGGCCATAGCTCCTCTAGCACGGACTACGTTGCTGAGTTGGGACCTCAACAACAGTTCTCGTCACCAGTTGACACTCGCACCCCTACACGTCGGTCAGAGATGATGATATTTACTTAGGTAGGGAATTAACTTTCTTTTCTCAGAGCACAAACTTCGCTAATTCTGTAAGTATCATATTTCATTCAGTAGGAAAACCCTCGCTTCTGTCCTATAGAGACTCGGCAAGGTATGCCTACATTCTTGGACTACCTTATTTACTTTTGAGACAATTAAATGTTTCATTTGTTTTAGAAACTATCGGTTTCATTTATTTAGTAGGATTTTCTTGCCTTTATTCTCTTACATTAAGTATCGGGTGCAAGATTTCCTGAGATTTTGATTGACTAATCATTTACCATACTAATATTAACGTTAATTGTTAACGATTAAAATTCCACAGGATAGTTACCAGTTGCCACGTCATCCTGTTACTGACACTTCCAATATCACCAGTATATTCATTATACATTTATTTGCTATTTTCACTATATTTTGTCTCCCAACATTTCGTAATGATCCAGCAGGTGAAGTAGGGAACTTAATTCGTGCCAAGAGGACCGAATTACAAACTCTTGCACACGAGTATCAACTAGATGTTCCCCATGGAGCCAACAAAAATGACTTGCATAATATAATCTTGGATCACCTCTTAGATGAAGGAATTATAGACTCTGAAGCTCACGAAAACAATTCTATTGCAGATAAACATGCTCTGGCAACTATGAAGCTGAAGCTCGAACTAGCGAAAATTGAGCGGGAACAACAAAAAGAAGCTCTCCAAATAAAGGAACGAGAGATGGCGCTAAGGAAAGAAGAGGCTACCCTACTCCGTGAGCGGGAGAGGGAACAGCTTGAAACAAGAAAACATGACCTGGAAATACAACGAGAGCACAGTAAACAGCAAGCTGATAGTGCTCTCGAATATCGTTGACAAGAACTCGCTTTGGAAACTACACACCACACTCAGCGCCAACAAGCTACCGCTAGTCTTCCCATAAGTTTCAATGTCTCCAATGCAAGTTAATGCCACCATTCGTTGAGACAGAGATCGATGTATTTTTCACCACTTTTGAGACCCTAGCTAAAAAACTTAGCTGGCCTGCAGATCAATGGTCTACCTTCTCAGAGTGCATCTCACAGGTAGAGCTGCAGTTACTCTCAGTACCTTAGCGTCTGAGAATGACTACCAGACCCTGAAGCAAGCAGTTTGGACGCCTACCTTCTCTCCACCGAAAGCTACAGACGAAAATTCCGTGATTATCTAAAGGCAAGTACCACCACCTTTTAGAATTTGCCAATACAAAGAAAAGATATTTCATGAAATGGCTGGAAGCAGCACATGTCTCTACATTTTCAGAACTCGTCAACCTCATTCTAGTTGAGGAATTCTTGAGACGTGTTCCCCTTCCATCCGTTTATATTTAGCAGACAAAGAAGAAACCGACTACATCAAATGTGCGAAGTCGGCTGACACCTACAGCCTCATACACCGGCTAACACCAGACCACCTTCCAGTAAGAAGTCTTGGTATAGTTATGATAAAGTGAGTACCGATCAAGCGAGCTCTCAATTGTATTGTAAGTATTGCAAACTCTATGGACATACCATGGATAAATGTGGAAAAGCTCAGTACAAAGGCAATAATGAAACTACTAAACCCAAACCGACTCCTAAGTCCGGTAAGCCTGTGATGAATGTTGGTGTTCCTGTTAATGATCTTTCTCTTTCAGCAAACACCTGTATCCTGGAACTGTCTCTGCCAACGGTACAGATTCGGAGGACGTTTCAAATTGAAGATCTTGAGGGACACAGCGGCTCTTCAGTCAATAATATTGAAATCGGCTGTGCCTAACATCACCTACACCGGGGAAACCGTCCTTATCACTGACCTTACTGCTACCACTCCGTATCCACTCGCCAGAGTCCACCTGGATTGTCCTTTCGTGACCGGTGAAGTCCAAGTCGCCATCAGGGAAAAGCCTTTTCCCATGTCTGGAGTGCAACTTCTCCTGGGCAATGACTTGGCAGAAGATCTGCAACCGTCCAACCTGATCATCATGGACGAACCCCAGGTGTGTAACTCTGTAGTGGACAATCCCATCTTTAAGTATGTTCCAGCAGAGGTCCAAGAAAGTGATGAAGTTTCTCCTCCGGTTTTGGTGACCACCCGTGCACAAGCTGCATGACCGCTACCAGCTGACTCTACTGCTACCGCTGTCCCTCAAGACCCTCAGAATCTACCACCGAACCTTACAATGTTGGAGTTCTGTAAGTTACAGAGGGAGGATCCTTCATTAACACCATTATTCTTCCAGGCTGAGACTCAACCTGACAGTATTCCTGGGTTCTTCCTAGAGAATCAGTTGCTCTACCGCAGGTACAGACCAGTAAGCTGAAGGAGGATGACGATTGGGCAAATGTCGAACAACTAGTGGTTCCCACCAGCCTACGGCCCGATATTCTACACCTGGCCCATGAAGCACTTTCTCACTATGGTTTTAACAAAACCTACCACGGAATCAGACAAGACTACTACTGGCCAGGTATGGTTAAAGACGTCAAAAGTTACGTGCAACAGTGTCATACATGTCAGATGGCAGGTAACCTAACATCTCTATTCCCAAGGCTCCGTTGACTCCTATCCCAGTGCCTGCGGAACCTTTCCACAGGCTCATCATAGACTGTGTTGGTCCTTTACCCAGACCAGTTCTGGCAACGCCTATATACTAACTATCCTGTGTCCTACCACCAGATTCCCCATAGCAGTTCCGTAAAGAACATTACGGCTGCTACTGTGGTGAAACAACTATTGAAGATCTTCACCAGTATGGATTTCCAGAGAGGTTCAAAGTGACTGTGGCACCAACTTCACCAGTGATCTCTTCAAGAAGACACTGGAAGAGTTCAACATCACACAGGTATTGTCCAGCCCCTATCGTCTGCTTCACAGGGTTCTCTTGAACGTAGTCATCAGACTATTAAAGCACTCCTAAAGAAATTTTGCAATGAAACCTTGAAAGACTGGAATATACAACTTGACCTCATCATGTGCATTTTCAGAAGTCTCCCCAATGAGTCTCTAGGAGTATCTCCTTATGAGATACTCTACGGACGTAAGTGCCATATCCTCTCAA
>WNGS01159512.1:0-22425 GCA_020271785.1 Procambarus virginalis
GTTCTATCCCAGGAGGCAGACAAGAGGAGCTCCAGCTTATTTCAACAATCCTAAGTGTTGTAGTACAGGATGATGATAGTGAGTGGTGTCCCAGACAACATAAAGGTATAGTGCTTTTGAAAATAGGTGAGATAACAGGAATGTGCCAAGGGAAGTGAAAAAATTGGATGAGAAAAAGTTGCCCTAGTGTTTACAGTGCAGAGAACAGCATTCAAGATGGCCGCCGGTGGCAAGAGGAAATACACAACAGAGCTTGATTTTGATGGTTTCAGTGAAGAAAGCATTGAGATAACCAGTCTATACAACAAGTTGGCAAAATTAGATACTATAGTGACCTCTCATATAGAATTAATTAGTAAATTGAAAGAAAGTAATGACCATTTAAATAGCAAAGTTGTATGTCTTGAGGTGTAGTGAAAGACTTGTGCAAGGATAAGATTAAATTGGAAACAATTGCAAAGCCATGGAAGAAGAAAATAGTCTCTTAAAATAGCTTTGGAAGAAGTTAAAGTAAATTTAACACAAATGACTACAATAGGTTAGGCAAGGAAATTCAACAGGAGAAACAGCTTTGTCAGCACAGATGGAGGAAGTTGCACAGGGAATAGAACAGTGCAAGAAAGATATGCAACTCACTTATGCGCAAGTGGCCAAGACAAGGAAAAAATAGAAGAAGCAGTAAAAGAAGTCAAACACTGCAGCAACCAAGATAAAACAAACATTAGGCTAGAAGTGAGAAAAGAATTGGCATCTAACCCAAAGTTGGTGCAAACACAGTTGATCGGAGTAAGTCCCTGATCATTTTTGGATGCATAGAAAAGGAGATAACATCTAGGTCAGAAAGAGCTGTAGAAGAAGCAAAAGTAGTAGATAAAATTGTTGGCCTCGTGGAAGGTCTTACAACCAAGAGAATGTGTGCGACTACAGGAGAATAGGCAGATATGTAAAAGGGAAAGATCGACCTTTGAGGATCACCCTAAACGGTGCCAAACAGATGGAAGAAGTACTAAGGAATGCCAGAAAATTACAAAGCGTTGAGGATGGGAAAGGGTGGTCGTTAAGACGAGATCTTTCAAAAGAAGATAGAGAGAAGCTGAAACTGAACCTCGCCGAGGCAAAACGTTTAAATGAGAGCAGGAATGAAGAAGAAATCAATTCTTTTTTCTACAAAGTGATAGGGGTAGGCAGACCAGTAAAGTGGTACATAAAAGCAAACAACAAATCATTAGAGAAAGGGGGAGTGAAAAATAAGAAGATGGGGAACAAGTTCCTGAAGATTGCATACACCAACATAGATGGAGTAAGGTCAAAGATACTGGAGTTAAGTGATATAATACAGCTGCAGACACCAGACATTGTTGCACTCACGGAGACAAAACTTGAAGATGTTATTTTAAATGAGGTCATATTCCCAAGGGGCTACTCAATTTGGAGACGGGACAGAAAATTAGGAAAGGCGGTGGCGTTGCTGTGCTGGTGAAAGAACACCTAAAGGTGAACGAAATAATGACTACCAATCCACAAGAAGTTGACATAATAGCACTAGAGATCTGCCATGAGGAATAAACTAGTGATCATAAATGCATATAGTCCACCGCTAAGCAGCACATGGTCAAAGGAGGAGCTAGATAGTAAACGAGAAGGTCTTATAACGATAATGAGAGAGATCATAGCGAGAGCGGATAACGATAGTTCACGACTGTTGATAGTCGGCGACTTCAACTTGAAATCCATAGACTGGGAAGCATATGAAGCTAAAACAGAAGATTTCTGGACCTGTAAATTTGTAGACCTCATCCTGGAAACATTCTTGTATCAACATGTTAAACAAGCTACGAGGATGAGGGAAGGTGACGTTCCCTCCATGCTAGATTTGATATTTACCAGGAAGGAGGAAGAAATATTTGACATTCAGTACCTTCCTCCTTGGGTAAAAGTGACCATGTCTTTTTGGGGATAAAGTATGCAATGCGTTATAATCTGGAAGAAAATATGATGGTCGATGCAATTGAAAAACCTGACTTTAGGAGAGGACATTATGGCAACCTTAGAAAATTTTTTAGGGAGTATAATTGGACAGACTTGTTGCTAGGCAAGGAAGTGAATGAGATGTATGTCAAGTTTTGTGAAATATATGATAAAGGCACAAAAAATTTATACCAAAACAGAGAAGCAGAACTAGGAAACAGGATTGGTTCGACAGAAAGTGCGAGAGGGCCAGAGACCAAAAGACACAAAAATGGAATCAATACAGGAAGAGGCCAAACCCCCAATCATACCAGCGATACAAAGATGCGAGAAACAACTACACGGCAGTGAGGAGAGAGGCAGAAAGAATTTTGAAAAAGGGATTGCAGACAAATGTAAAACAGAACCAGGTCTATTCTATAAATTCATAAACAACAAATTGCAGGTAAAGGATAATATTCAGAGGTTGAAAATGGGAAATAGATTCACGGAAAATGAAAAGGAAATGTGTGAAACATTAAACGAAAAGTTCCAAAGTGTGTTTGTACAAAATGAAATCTTCAGGGAACCAGATACAATAAGAATTCCAGAGAACAACATAGAGCACATAGAGGTGTCTAGAGACGAAGTGGAAAAAATGCTCAAAGAGCTAAATAAGAACAAAGCAGTTGGTCCAGATGGAGTTTCACCATGGGTTCTGAGAGAATGTGCACCTGAGCTCAGCATCCCTCTTCAACTGATCTTTCAGGCATCCCTGTTTACAGGAGTTGTAGCTGATGTGTGGAAAAAGGCTAACATAGTTCCAATTTACAAGAGTGGAAGCAGGGAAGACCCCCTTAATTATAGACCGGTATCATTGACAAGTGTAATAGTCAAAATATTGGAAAAAATAATTAAAACTAAATGGGTAGCACACCTGGAGAGAAATGATATAATATCAGACAGACAGTATGGTTTTCGATCTGGTAGATCCTGTGTATCGAATTTACTCAGTTTTATGATCGAGCAACAGAGATATTACAGGAAAGAGATGGTTGGGCTGACTGCATCTATCTGGACCTAAAAAAGGCTTTCGACAGAGTTCCACATAAGAGGTTGTTCTGGAAACTGGAAAATATTGGAGGAGTGACAGGTACGCTTCTAACATGGATGAAAAACTTTCTGACTGATAGAAAAATGAGGGCTGTGATCAGAGGCAATGTATCGGACTGGAGAAATGTCACAAGTGGAGTACCACAGGGTTCAGTTCTTGCACCAGTGATGTTTATTGTCTACATAAATGATCTACCAGTTGGTATACAGAATTATATGAACATGTTTGCTGATGATGCTAAGATAATAGGAAGGATAAGAAATTTAGATGATTGTCATGCCCTTCAAGAAGACCTGGATAAAATAAGTATATGGAGCACCACTTGGCAAATGGAATTTAATGTTAATAAATGTCATGTTATGGAATGTGGAATAGGAGAACATAGACCCCACACAACCTATATATTATGTGAGAAATCTTTAAAGAACTCTGATAAAGAAAGAGATCTAGGGGTGGTTCTAGATAGAAAACTATCACCTGAAGACCACATAAAGAATATTGTGCAAGGAGCCTATGCTATGCTTTCTAACTTCAGAATTGCTTTTAAATACATGGATGGGGATATACTAAAGAAATTGTTCATGACTTTTGTTAGGCCAAAGCTAGAATATGCAGCTGTTGTTTGGTGCCCATATCTTAAGAAGCACATCAACAAACTGGAAAAGGTGCAAAGACATGCTACTAAGTGGCTCCCAGAACTGAAGGGTAAGAGCTACGAGGAAAGGTTAGAAGCATTAAATATGCCAAAACTAGAAGACAGAAGAAAAAGAGGTGATATGATCACTACATACAAAATAGTAACAGGAATTGATAAAATCGACAGGAAAGATTTCCTGAGACCTGGAGCTTCAAGAACAAGAGGTCATAGATATAAACTGGCTAAACACAGATGCCGAAGAAATATAAGAAAATTCACTTTCGCAAACAGAGTGGTAGACGGTTGGAACAAGTTGGGGGAGAAGGTGGTGGAGGCCAAGACCGTCAGTAGTTTCAAAGCGTTATATGACAAAGAGTGCTGGGAAGACGGGACACCACGAGCGTAGCTCTCATCCTGTAACTACACTTAGGTAATTACACTCAGTACTTTGGAGGTGCGTAATAATCAACAAAGTAGTCCATGGTACACAGCACGTCTTTGCTCTCGTTGCACCAGCTACAGATAGATTTTCGCTTCCTGTTTCATCGTTCTGTGTGCTTGCAAATAACGCACTCGCGTGCACCCTTGGCTTTAGTACTTGTAGGTGGTATGTGGCCAAGCTTGTAAAGCATAAGGTAGTATTGAAACGATTATAGGAAAAGCTCAAATTGTAAGGTAGCCTTGAAAAGATCGCTTTGTAAGGTCCCACACAGGAAGAGATTCAGCTAGCCTCAAAGAGTGTCTTGTCAGTCAGGAAGAGATTCAGTTTCTTGAAAATATCTATGGAAAACACCACAATGGAAGCCGCTAACACTGTTCATCTATGCTACTTGTATCAGATGCATCATCACTGAACGCAGAAAACGATTCATCTATGTACCTATATAAATTGGAGATGGCAAGGGTGGGGCTCAGAGCTACAATTGGATACGCTCGCTGTATCATGCTCATAGGTGCTGAATCACTTGCATCCAACCGTTGTGTTAAGTCCTTATTGCACATAGCTTCACCAATGTTATGACCCTTATGTTCTTCAAATAATAAGGTCTGAATTTCACCGACTGAGCGCAATCTTTCAACACCGTGTCTGACAGGTGTTTGGGAGCCAGAGGCACGCGTGCCACAAATGGTTGCTCACGCAGTACTAACCCAGCCAGCAGCCCTAGTCTTTCATATTCGTTATAGCAAAAGGTTCATTCAGTGTTTGTCGGGTAGGCTGCTCCATTATGACAATCTTTCTTTGTTTCAAATGTGTTCCATTTGTTTTGTATTTGTCACTTATGTCTCAATAATGGAGTAGCCTACCTGCAAACACTGAACAAACCTTTATGGCATTTGTCAATTTTTCAAATTGTTTCAACAGTTCATTTATTTTTTTTATTTTTTATTTAACCCTTAAACTGCGCATGGCGTATATATACGCCCTGAGTAACATGTCCGACGGTGCGCATGGCGTATATATACGCCATAGGGTGCCATTCCCGATTCAAATGGCCCGCGGCTACACAGGGTTCACAGTAGCTTCCTCAGGGCTCTTGTAAACAGATGCAATTTAAAAAAAAAATCGTGGGCAATATTCTCAGGTGTGAGAGGCACAGTACTGTTGGAGCAACCAAGGCTGGCGCACGCAGCATGAGCGATCAGCATTGCTGTTCAGCTTGTGACCACAGCATCACCGAAAAATGTCAAAATAAATATATAACTGTTATTATTTAGTGATGACAATATTACAGATGACCCGTGACTGTGATATAAATAACCAGGGTTGTGATAATAGCAGGATTGTTGTAATAATTAGCGCTGTGGGAGGAGTGATGCTGAGAGACTGAGAGAGACAGCATCGTTTACTGACTGTGTGGCCACCTTTTATTGTTTACATTCACCATACCAGCTCAGTGGTTCTCTATGGTGAACACAAATGTAGATACTTATATATAATGTGTGTATTAGTGTAATAACAGCAAAAGGATTATGCTGGGAGGAGCCATTTGGGTGACGGAGGTGACGTCGTCTGCACGATTTGTCAAGCTGTTTAGAGGGTGGCCACTATGCTCTTTGGGCGCACTACAAGCTTAGGTGTACAGTTACAGTGCATAAAACATGTAGATATTTATATATAATATGTGTATATAGGGTAATAACACTGAAAACAGTATTGTTGGGGGAGAAAGTTTAGTGCGTGTGACCTTGAATGAGTGAGGGAGCCGCCAGCTGTGTATACCGACGACTCTTAGTGCCTGAACTAACTATATCAGCTTAGCTGTACAGTTGTGGTGAACAAAATATATACATACTTATATATAACGTCTGTATATAGTGTAATAACACCACAAATGGTATTGTTGGGGGAGAAAGTTTAGTGCGTGTGTTGAGGGAGTGGCAGGCTGGTGTGTGGCGGTAACTCTTCGTTGCTCTTCGACTCTCAATACCAACTTAGTGGTTCGTAATGGTGACCAAAATATGCAAATACTTATATATAACCTGTGTATAGAGTGTAATAGCAGCAAACAGTATTGTTGGAGGAGAAAGTTTAGTGTGTGTGTGACCTTGAATGAGTGAGGGAGCCGCCAGCCGCCAGCTGTGCATACCGACGACTCTTAGTGCCTGAACTAACTATATCAGCTTAGCTGTACAGTTGTGGTGAACAAAATATATACATACTTATATATAACGTCTGTATATAGTGTAATAACACCACAAATGGTATTGTTGGGGGAGAAAGTTTAGTGCGTGTGTTGAGGGAGTGGCAGCGAGTGGCTGGCTGGTGTGTAGCGGTAACTCTTCGTTGCTTTTCGACTCTCAATACCAACTTAGTGGTTCGTTATGGTAACCAATATATGCAGATACTTATATATAACCTGTGTATAGAGTGTAATAGCAGCAAAACTATTTGTTTATTGTTTTATGAACATAATAATTGAATTACTAATATGCACACCATACGTTTGAGTATAGCGATTATTCACCACTTTTATTATATAAATATATTACAATACACACTATTGAATAATATTACTGCAAAAAAACTAAGAAAAAATCAATCGGAGACATTGAAACAATTAGGTAATAATATCTTTGTGGCAACTCCCATCTGTCAGCGCGGGTGACACTGACCGGCCCTGGCGACCGCTCTGTCAACGCCCACTTTTTACCAGACTTCCTCGGTCAATTGAGCCCAAAATATGTGACCTACGATTTTTTTGCTATTTTTCCCGTGCTCAGGGGACACAAATTAACGTGTTTAGAAGACGAAAAAATTTTTTGGAATTTTTTTTTTCTTGCGCACAGGGGTGTAAATGTCCCCAGGACCCCTTAGCAGTGTAAGGGTTAAGAAACATGGAGCAGCCGACCACCGAACGAACCTTTTGCTATAAGACAAATGAAAAATAAATATTGAACACATATGAAGAAAGGAAAATGTCATAATGGTTTGTTCAGTGTATGTAAGGTAGGCTGCTCCATTATTGAGATGTAAATGACAAATACAAAACAAATGGAGCACATTTGAAACAAACAAAGATTGTTATAATGGAGCAGCCTACCTGCCGAACACCAAACGAACCTTTTTGACATTTGTTGTACTGTATATCAGAAATTTCATTTCTTTTTTTCTACAAAAACGTCAATGCTTTGCAACATCTCAGCTTTAACCTTTAAATGGCGCATTGCTATATACCATTTGACACCCACAGCGCATACAAAAAAAAAAAAAAAAATTCTTCCTAACCTGTTAATTTGTGTTCACTGATCACAGGAAAAATAATAAAAAAATCGTAAGTGGCATATATTGCCCACTATAGGGCAGGGAAGTCTGGCAAAAAACAGGTGCTGACTCAGCGTGCATCCCAGGCGGTCTGTTGATCGCCAGCTGTCAGGCCAGAGTTGCCACAAAGAGATAATTGCCTAATTATTTCAATGTCTCTGATTTATTTTTCATAGTTTTTTTGCTGTAATATTATTCAATAGTGTGTAATGTGATATATTTATGTAATGAGTGAATCATCGCTGTACTCAAAAATATGGTGTGCATATTGTTGATTCAATTATGTTCATCAAACAGTGAACAAATACTTTGTCGGTTATTACACTATATACACAGGTTATATATAAGTATCTGCATGTTTTGTTCACCATAACGAACGACTAAGTTGCTATTATGAGTCAAAAAGTAACGAGGAGTGACCACCGTGTACCAGCCAGCCACTCCCGCCATCCCTCAAGTCACTTGACTCGCCCACATTCTCCTCCCACAATAATGTTTTTGCTTTTATTCACTACATACAGACACCTATATATAAGTATCTACATTCGTGTTCACCATAACGAACCACTAAGTTGGTATGCTGAGTGGCAGTGGCAGGCCACCACTGGCTGCCTCTCCCTCCCTCCCTCCCTCACCTCACCAGACTTGCCACCATTCTCCACCCACCATAATGTTTTTGCTTTTATATACAGACGTTATATATAAGTATTTACATGTTTTGTTCACCATAACTGTACATCTAAGCTTGTATGGTGAGTAAAGGCACAAAGACGTAGGACCTCACACAGTCAGCTGATGGCTGCCGCCCTCAAGGCCAGACACACTGATATTTCTCCTCCAACAATACTGCTTGTGGTGTTATTATGCTATATACACACATTATATATAAATATCTACCTGTTTTATTCACCATACTTGTACAAGTAAAGTGGTATGGTGCCCAAAGACCATCGTGGTCATCAGTAAACAACATGGTAAGTCATGAAGACGACGCTCCTCCCTCACCAAAATGGCGGCTCCCAACCTACTCCTCTTGCTGTTTATACCCTCTATACACACATTATATATAAGTACTGTCTCCACTCGATCATCCGGACTATATGGGAAGGACCCCCAACCGGATTATCACGTTTTTCGGATAATGGTACTTTTTCACCTACGAGTCCAAAAGTGACCATTTCCAACAATTTTTATACTACAAACAACATAATTTGAATTGCCTTGCCACATATAATTATTAGATATTCAACTAGAAACCTCAACTTACCTTGTTGGTGTTCGTCTTCTTGAGTGATGCCACACATCTTGAAGTTAGGAATTGTTAACAATTTACGTAACCTATACTAACACAACACTAAAATTAACACTTAAAATTACTGTACAGTTCATTAAGCAAAGTTAGTTTTGACTGCCAGCTGCTGAAGTCTCACTGGTTGAAGGTGCTTGGCTTGCCTGTGAGGCCTCACTTGTTAAAGGCGCTTGCATGCCCTCACTTGTTGAAGGCACTTGGCTTGCCTGTGGCGCCTCACTTGTTGAAGGCGCTTGGCTAGCCCTGTGGCGCCTCACTTGTTGAAGGCACTTGGCTAACCCTGTGGCGCCTCACTTGTTGAAGGCGCTTGGCTAGCCCTGTGGCGCCTCACTTGTTGAAGGCGCTTGGCTGCCTGTGACGCCTCACTGGTTGAACAACACGTAACTTGTCTTTAATTGCCAGGACAATCTTCTTCCTCTTAATACCTCCAGAACGATTGATGCTGCTACCAGACATAGTCTTGGCCAAAAATGTTTAAAGTTACTATGAAAATAAAAAAGATATTTCAAAAAATATTTCACTAATGGCGCAGCACTGTGACGTCTCACTCGTTGAGGTGTATAACAGTAACTTGTCTTTAATTGTTAGGACAACTTTCTTCCTCTTAACACCTACAGAACGATTGATGCTGCTACCAGACATAGTCTTGGCCAAAAATGTTTAAAGTTACTATGAAAATAAAAAAGTTATTTAAAAAATATTTCACTAATGGCGCAGCACTGTGTATAACACGAGGGACGGACGCACATGGGTTGACCAGTGTTGGATGGGTCCACTTGGCGTGGGGCAGCTATAGCACCTTACGTAGGCTGCCAGGAGAATATTTTTTAAGGAAACTTCAGCCTGTGCACATTGCTTTTAGAAAACTTATTTATTTGTTATTTCATAATTACTAGTACTTATTTCATTTGTTTCTGGCTATGATTAATTGTTCTAAAATTAATGGTAATTCCTGTACCCAGGTGGTCCCTCCCGACGCTCTCCTCCCACCCTCCCGACACCACCCACCCACCCCACCCCCTCCTACACCATGCGCCTCGAGTCACGGGCAGACGGGATTAATACCGTATGGCCCGCCTCATGTTTTCATATACGGAAAAAGACTCGATCATCCGGGCAACTGACCGGATAGTGTAATTTCGGCAGGACATTAACCGGGCCCCAAAATTTTATCCGTCCAAACTCTCGCTAATCCGGTTCCTGTGGCTATTTTGGCCGGATATTGTGATAACTTTATCCGATTGCAATTTTGGCCGTATAAAGGCGTTTTTCGGATGTTCGAATCCCGGATAATCGCGGGGTTACAGTATCTACATTTGTGTTCACCATAGCGAACCACTAAGCTGGTATAGTAAGTACAGTCAATAAAAGGTGGCCACACACAGTCAGAGGACAACGCCACCACTCTCCCTCCTACAGCATTACTCCTCCCTCCATGAAGCACAGCGCTAATTATCACCACAATCCTGCTATTATCAGAACTGGTCAGTTTTATCGCAGTCAGGGGTCTTCTGTAATAATATTATCGCTACATAATAGCATGAACAAGTATATTATGGCATTTTTAGGCGATGCTGTGGTCACAAGCTGAACAGCAGTGCTAGGAGTTCATGCTGCATGCGTCAGGCTTGGTAGCTCACTCAATACTGAGGCTCCTAACACCCGGGAGTTTGGCCCACGTTTTTTTTTTAAAATGGTGTCTGTTTACAAGAGCCCTGATGAAGGTAATTACCTAAGTAATTACCTAAGTGTAGTTACAGGATGAGAGCTACGCTCGTGGTGTCCCGTCTTCCCAGCACTCTTTGTCATATAACGCTTTGAAACTACTGACGGTTTTGGCCTCCACCACCTTCTCACTTAACTTGTTCCAACCGTCTACCACTCTATTTGCGAAGGTGAATTTTCTTACGTTTCTTCGGCATCTGTGTTTAGCTAGTTTAAATCTATGACCTCTTGTTCTTGAAGTTCCAGGTCTCAGGAAATCTTCCCTGTCGATTTTATCAATTCCTGTTACTATTTTGTACGTAGTGATCATATCGCCTCTTTTTCTTCTATCTTCTAGTTTTTGCATATTTAATGCCTCTAACCTCTCCTCATAGCTCTTGTCCTTCATTTCTGGGAGCCACTTAGTGGCATGTCGTTGCACCTTTTCCAGTTTGTTGATGTGCTTCTTAAGATAAGGGCACCATACAACCGCTGCATATTCCAGCTTTGGTCTAATAAAAGTCGTGAACAATTTCTTTAGTATTTCTCCATCCATGTATTTAACCCTTTAACTGCGTTGCCTCCAAATATGACACCCCCGTGGTGCGCAGGAAATAAATTCTCTGGAAAAAATTCTTTTTTCTTTTTAAAGTGTCAAAAACCCTTCCCTCAGTATGGGTATGTAAAAAAAAAGTCGTAATTGTACTTACTTTGGCTGCTATGGAGTCCGTAAGTTGGGGCGTGACGTCATGATTCCCCATGCGCCCGTGCTGTAAGCTCCCGGGGCAGGTGGGGCGGTCGGGGCGGGGCGCGCGAGTTGCCGGGAATATATTTTCGTTCATTTTTTTCGCACAGTTCCAAATACATTTTATTTGTTTTTACGTACTAATCCTATGTATAGTGAACACGTACACTATATTATGGCAGTAAAACAACCGTACTGTCCGAAGACACTGTGTTACGTGCATGACACTTGTGTACACATATGCTGCACATATTTACTATGTATCATGCTAATTTATGTATACATATAATCTATTTACACACTACACACTGTCACACACTATATACATTCACCATCAACACACTCAGAACACCTCGAGTGAGAGCAGCCACACCCAGCCAGTCTCCCTCACTCCAACATCTTACTCGCCAACATTGCTCCTCCCACCATACTGTTATAGTTCTTATTACACATGTTCTATATACCTATCTACATGTTTTATTTACCAGAACTATGCAAGTAAGCCGGTATTGTGTCCAAACAGTACAGTGGCCACCATACACTGCATGAAAAATCACACAGCAGACAGCAGACGACGCTACGATTACGTCACCTCCCTCACCAAAATAGCTCCTCTCAACATTCTCCTGTTACTGTTCTTACACTATATACACACACTCTATATACCCATGTACATATGTGTTGCCCATAGCGAACCACTAAGCTATTATGGTGAGCAAAACAAGAGTGGCAGCCACAAACACACAATGAGGCTACCTCAATTCTCGCCCTCCCTCACCAAACTTTCCTCCTTCCACAATACTACGCACAATGCTAATTATAACCACAATCCTGCTATTATCACAATCCTGGTCACTAATTCCTGTAAATGAATAATTGACCACACGTTTATTTTGAAAAGGAACCTAAGAAATCATTTGAAAATTCCTAGATGGATGAAATAATGCTGTGGTGCTGTGAACATCGTGAACAGCATTGAATCACTGATAATTGAACATTGTACCCAGTCATTATCACACTCAGGCTCTTCTATAACACTATCATGGCTAAATGATACAAGTTATATATATATTTTGACATTATTAGGCGATGCTGTGGTCACACGCTGAACAGCAGTGCTGTGCGCTCATGCTGCGAGCGCCAGCCTTGGTTGCTCACACACTACTGAGGCTCCCACACCCGGGAATGTGGACCACGATTTTTTTTAAAGATGGCGTCTGTTTACAAGAGCCCTGAGGAAGCTGATGTGAACCCCGTGTAGCCGCGGGAGATTTGAATGGAACGTGAAAAATACAAATACCCGGAGGCGCGTTGCGCAAACCAGACGCGAGCCTGCAGGCGCGTTGCGCAGTTAAAGGGTTAAAGCAATTCTTAGGTTAGAAAGTGTAGCATAGGCTCCTCGCACAATGTTCTTGATGTGGTCCTCAGGTGACAGTTTTCTATCTAAAACCACCCCTAGATCCCTTTCTTTATCAGAATTCTTTAAAGATTTCTCACATAATTTATAGGTTGTGTGGGGTCTATGTTCACCAATTCCACATTCCATAACATGGCATTTATTCACATTAAATTCCATTTGCCAAGTATTGCTCCAAATACTTATTTTGTCCAGGTCTTCTTGAAGGGCATGACAATCATCTAGGTTTCTTATCTTCCCTATTATCTTAGCATCATCAGCAAACATGTTCATGTAATTCTGTAATCCCTCTGGTAGATCGTTTATGTAGACAATGAACATTACCGGTGCAAGAACTGAACCCTGTGGTACTCCACTTGTGACATTTCTCCAGTCCGATACATTGCCTCTGATCACAGCCCTCATTTTTCTATCAGTCAGAAAGTTTTTCATCCATGTTAGAAGCGTACCTGTCACTCCTCCAATATTTTCCAGTTTCCAGAACAACCTCTTATGTGGAACTCTGTCGAAAGCCTTTTTTAGGTCCAGATAGATGCAGTCAGCCCAACCATCTCTTTCCTGTAATATCTCTGTTGCTCGATCATAAAAACTGAGTAAATTCGATACACAGGATCTACCAGATCGAAAACCATACTGTCTGTCTGATATTATATCATTTCTCTCCAGGTGTGCTACCCATTTAGTTTTAATTATTTTTTCCAATATTTTGACTATTACACTTGTCAATGATACCGGTCTATAATTAAGGGGGTCTTCCCTGCTTCCACTCTTGTAAATTGGAACTATGTTAGCCTTTTTCCACACATCAGCTACCACTCCTGTAAACAGGGATGCCTGAAAGATCAGTTGAAGAGGGATGCTGAGCTCAGGTGCACATTCTCTCAGAACCCATGGTGAAACTCCATCTGGACCAACTGCTTTGTTCTTATTTAGCTCTTTGAGCATTTTTTCCACTTCGTCTCTAGACACCTCTATGTGCTCTATGTTGTTCTCTGGAATTCTTATTGTATCTGGTTCCCTGAAGATTTCATTTTGTACAAACACACTTTGGAACTTTTCGTTTAATGTTTCACACATTTCCTTTTCATTTTCTGTGAATCTATTTCCCATTTTCAACCTCTGAATATTATCCTTTACCTGCAATTTGTTGTTTATGAATTTATAGAATAGACCTGGTTCTGTTTTACATTTGTCTGCAATCCCTTTTTCAAAATTTCTTTCTGCCTCTCTCCTCACTGCCGTGTAGTTGTTTCTCGCATCTTTGTATCGCTGGTATGATTGGGGGTTTGGCCTCTTCCTGTATTGATTCCATTTTTGTGTCTTTTGGTCTCTGGCCCTCTCGCACTTTCTGTCGAACCAATCCTGTTTGCTAGTTCTGCTTCTCTGTTTTGGTATAAATTTTTTTGTGCCTTTATCATATATTTCACAAAAAAAGTGAAAAGGTGTGGTGAACCCCGTGTATCCGCGGGCCGTTTAAATCTTGCGTAGTACTCCAAAGCATCACATGATGCGATGCGCAATTTACTGCAAGTTGGTCAAAGCATCATATGATGCGATGCGCAGTTGAAGGGTTAAACAAGAACAACATAATTTATGTGCATCGTCGGAGGCGTCTGAGAATGTGCAAGAAGCAGCGCGACCCCACCATGTGTTGACGTTACTCAAACGAGTGTTCGCCATGCAGGACAATTTGACGCCGATCAGGCCGTTCGTTACCCAAAATCTTCGCCTTTTGTGGTGATCGTTATGCGAGGTACAACTGTATATTCTAACCGCATTCCCCTAAGAAAAAAAGAGGAAAATATGCAGATTGGAACGGGAACGTCGTTCCCTCTATAGGTGAAGAAAACGAATCCGGGAACAACTTGAGAATCGCACCCTATCTCAAGAATGGCGAAGGTTAGGTAGAGAAATAGAAACAATTGAACTTGAGCTACAAGAATCTTACAAAACCCAGGAGAGGCAAAGAGAGCAAAAGGCCATCAGTGAAATAGAGAGAAATCCGAAATATTTTTTCTCCTATGCAAAATCAAGATAAAAAACCAAAGGGAGATGGAACTTTCACTGATGACAACAAAGAAATGAGCGAGTTACTGAGGAAGCAGTACGACTCTGTTTTCAGCGAGCCACTAAATACACTAAAGATTGATAACCCAAATGGATTTTTCATGGATATGATACCAACATCAAATCATATATCAGACATCACCCTATCCCCACTGGATTTTGAAGAAGCCATAAACAGTATGCCTATGCACTCTGCACCAGGCCCGGATTCTTGGAACTCCATATTCATCAAGAACTGTAAAAAAAACACTATTGCAGGCCCTCCACATTCTTTGGAGACAAAGCCTAGATACTGGCATTATCCCTGACATACTAAAAACAGCAGAGATAGCACCACTCCATAAAGGAGGAAATAAGGCAGAGGCAAAAAATTACAGACCGATAGCACTAACATCGCACATCATAAAAATTTTTGATTGTGTGCTAAGAAGTAAGATCACAAAATACAGTACTGTATATGGAAACACAGCATCTCCATAACCCCAGACAACATGGTTTCAGAACATGGCACTCTTGCCTGTCACAGTTGCTGGACCATTATGACATGGCATTAGATGCCATGGCATTAGATGCCATGGAAGACAAACAAAATGCTGATGAAATTTACACAGATTTTGCAAAAGCCCTTGACAAATGTGACCATGGTGTTATTGCACATAAAATGCGTTCAAAAGGAATTACCGGAAAAATTGGCAGATGGATCTACAATTTCCTGACTAACAGAACCCAGTGTGTAATAGTCAACAAAATAAAATCCAGCCCATCAACTGTGAAGAGCTCAGTCCCCCAGGGTACTGTGCTTGCTCCAGTACTTTTTCTCATGCTCATATCGGACATAGACAAGGACACAACCTATAGCACTGTATCATCCCTTGCACCTGACACTAGGATCTTCATGAGAGTAGGCAACATAGAGGACACGGCAAACCTCCAATCAGATGTAGATCAGATCTTTCTATGGGCTTCAGAAAATAATATGGTGTTTATCGAAGATAAGTGGTAGCTAATGCGCTACGGAAAAAAATTAAAATATATAAACGGAAACCACATACAAAACTCAGGCAAATCATACCATAGAACGAAAAAGCAATGTAAAGGATCTGGGTGTACTCATGTCGGAAGACCTTACCTTTAAAGATCACAGTAAAGTAGCCATTACAACTGCAAGAAAAATGACAGGTTGGATAACAAGAACTTTTCACACTAGAAATGCTGTACCGATGATGATACTTTTCAAAATGCTAGTGCTCTCTAGAGTGGAGTACTGCTGCACAATAACAGCCCCTTTCAAAGCTGGAGGAATTGCTGACCTGGAGCGCGTGCAGAGATCCTTTACTGCTAGAATCCACTCGGTAAAACATCTAAACTAAACGTAGGGACCGACTAAACATCTAAACTAAAGGGACCACTAAAGAGCCTAAATCTGTATTCTCTTGAGCGCAGGCGGGAGATATACAAAATAATCTATGCGTGGAAAATAATGGAGGGGCTGGTCCCAAACCTGCACACAGAAATAACATCACATGAGAAAAAAAGGCATGGCAGGATGTGCAGAATACCCCCGTTGAAAAGCAGAGGTGCAACAGGTACTCTGAGAGAGAACTCTATCAACATGTGCAGGCGATGAGTCACAATAACGTGGCTAAAGTATGTTGACCAGACCACACACTAGAAGGTGAAGGGACGACCTTCTAATATGTGGTCTGGTCAACAACTCTATCAATATCAGAGGCCCGAGACTGTTCAACACGCTTCCACTACACGTAAGGGGCATAACTGGCCCACCCCTCAGTGTTCAAGAGAGAACTCAATAAGCACCTCCAAAGGATACCTGATCAACCAGGCTGTGACTCATACGTCACGCTGCGAGCAGCCGCGTCCAACAGCCTGGTTGATCAGTCCAGCAACCAGGAGGCCTGGTCGACGACTGGGCCGCGGAGACGCTAAGCCCCAAAGCACCTCAAGGTAACCTCGAGGAAGTAGGAAACATGGAGCAGCCTACCTGCTTTACACCGAATGAACCTTTTGCCATAACAAATATGAAATACTAGGGATGCTGGCTGGGTTAGTACTGAGTGAGCAACCATTTGTGGCACACGTGCCTCTGGCTCCCAAACACCTGTCCGACACGGTGTTGAAATATTGTGCTCTGTCAGTGAAATTCAGACCTTATTGTTTGAAGAACATAAGGGTCATGATATCGGTGAAGCTAGTCGCAATAAGGACCTAACACACAGGTCGGATGCAAGTGATACAGCACCTATGAGGATCATAAGCGACTGTATACACGGACCATCGAGCGTTAACACACACATTTAAAAAGCGAACAAAATGCCCACGAATGTCATGCTGGTCTCACGAACTTTCGGCTCACTCATTCCAGATTTTGTACAAGCCGGGTCCAGCACATGTTGTGCCAGACACGCTAAGTAGAAACATAGGGGCAGTTCAAGTTTATGAAAATATTGAAACCATTCCATCAGATAAAATGAGAGAATAGCAGATGAGCGAGCCTAGACAGAAAGAAATTGAGTATTTAGAAGGAGGAAAATACCCGAAAAAGAAAAAGAATTTACCTATTCATGATTTTGAAATGAAACAGGGCGTCCTGTATTATGTTAATAGCCAGAATGATAGGGCAGTATTTCAACTAGTTATTCCGAACACGTTGCAGTCATCAGCGTTAACCCTTAAACTGCGCATGGCGTATATATACGCCCTGAGTAACATGTCCCACGGTGCGCATGGCGTATATATACGCCATAGGGTGCCACGCCCGATTCAAATGGCCCGCGGCTACACGGGGTTCACATTAGCTTCCTCTGGGCTCTTGTAAACAGACGCAATTTAAAAAAAAAATCGTGGGCAATATTCTCAGGTGTGAGAGATCGAGATCGATTCTCAGGTATGCGAAATCAAAAGCAAAAACTACTGCCAGTATTGGACCTATTCGTACAAGTGAAGGTTCATACACGGAGGATGACAAAGAAATTAGTGAAATCCTAAAAAAGCAGTATGAGGACATGTTTAGCACTCCAATAAACAACATGAAAGTAGAAGATCCAGACAGTTTCTTTATGCGGGATATCCAAACCCCTGTAAATATAACTGATATCAACACGAGCGCACTAAATTTTGAAAGAGAAATTGAAAACATGCCCATGCACTCGGCCCCAGGTCCAGACTCATGGAATTCAATATTTATAAAGAAATGCAAAGTGCCGGTAGCACAGGCACTCAGTATAGTGTGGAGGAAGAGCTTGGACACGGGGGAGATACCAGATGCACTTAAAGTAGCAGACATAGCCCCTCTACACAAGGGAGGGAGCAAAGCATTGGCAAAGAATTATAGACCAGTTGCACTAACATCGCACATAATAAAAGTATTTGAGAGAGTGATTAGGAGTCAGGTCACCAATTTCATGGAGACCAATGACCTTCACAACCCAGGCCAACATGGATTTCGAGCGGGAAGATCGTGCCTCTCACAGCTACTTGAGCACTACGATAAAGTCACTGAGGCATTAGAAGAAAAACAGAATGCTGATGTGATATACACGGACTTCGCAAAGGCATTCGATAAATGTGACCATGGCGTGATAGCACACAAAATGAAGTCAATGGGAATAACCGGTAAAGTAGGACGCTGGATACTCAGTTTTCTGTCAAACAGGACTCAGCGAGTAACGGTCAACCATATAAAATCTAGTCCAAGTGCAGTTAAAAGCTCTGTACCTCAGGGTACAGTCCTTGCACCGCTGCTTTTCCTTATTCTCATATCAGATATAGACAAAAATACAAGTCACAGCTTCGTATCATCCTTTGCAGACGACACAAAAATCAGTAAGAAAATTACCTCGGCTGAAGACATTGAAAAACTTCAAGCTGATATTAATAAAGTTTTCGACTGGGCATCAGAAAATAATATGATGTTTAACAGTGACAAATTCCAGGTACTCAGGTACGGTAAAAATGAGGACCTTAAACATAATACAGGGTACAAAACGCAATCAAATGTGCCCATAGTAGGAAAACAACATGTAAAGGATTTGGGAATAATGATGTCTGACGACCTAACGTTTAGGGAGCATAACCAAGCAAATATTGCGACAGCCAGAAAAATGATAGGATGGATTACGAGAACTTTCAAATCCAGGGATCCCATCACAATGCTTGTACTCTTCAAGTCACTTGTGCTGTCCCGTCTTGAGTACTGTTCAGTACTCACTTCCCCCTTTAGAGCAGGAGAGATTGCTGAAATAGAGGGAATACAGAGAACATATACGGCACGCATAGACGCGATAAAGCACCTAAATTATTGGGATCGTCTCAAAGCTCTCCAAATGTACTCACTAGAAAGAAGACGAGAGAGATATCAAATAATATACACCTGGAAGATACTGGAGGGCCAGGTCCCAAATCTACACAGTAAAATAACAACGTACTGGAGTGAACGATATGGAAGAAAATGCAGAATAGAACCAGTGAAGAGCAGGGGTGCCATAGGCACAATCAGAGAACACTGTATAAACATCAGAGGTCCGCGGTTGTTCAACGTCCTCCCAGCAAGCATAAGAAATATTGCCGGAACAACCGTGGACATCTTCAAGAGGAAACTAGATTTATTCCTCCAAGGAGTTCCGGACCAGCCGGGCTGTGGTGGGTATGTGGGCCTGCGGGCCGCTCCAAGCAACAGCCTAGTGGACCAAACTCTCACAAGTCAAGCCTGGCCTCGGGCCGGGCTTGGGGAGTAGAACAACTCCCAGAACCCCATCAACCAGGTATCAACCAGGTATCAACCAGGAGAGGCACATTACTGTTGAAGCAACCAAGGCTGGCGCACGCAGCATGAGCGAGCAGCATTGCTGTTCAGCTTGTGACCACAGCATCGCCGAAAAATGTCAAAATAAATATATAATTGTTATTATTTAGCGATGACAATATTACAGATGACCCCTGACTGTGATATAAATAACCAGGGTTGTGATAATAGCAGGATTGTTGTAATAATTAGCGCTGTAGGAGGAGTGATGCTGAGAGACGGAGGGAGACAGCATCGTTTACTGACTGTGTGGCCACCTGTTATTGTTTACATTCACCATACCAGCTCAGAGGTTCTCTATGGTGAACACAAATGTAGATACTTATATATAATGTGTGTATTAGTGTAATAACAGCAAAAGGGTTATGCTGGGAGGAGCCATCTGGGTGACGGAGGAGCCATTTGGGTGACGGAGGTGACGTCGTCTGCACGATTTGTCTAGCTGTTCAGAGAGTTTCTACTATGCTCTTTGGGTGCACTACAAGCTTAGGTGTACAGTTATGGTGCATAAAACATGCAGATATTTATATATAATATGTGTATATAGGGTAATAACACTGCAAACAGTATTGTTGTGGGAGAAAGTTTAGTGCGTGTGACCTTGAAAGAGTGAGGGAGCCGCCAGCCGCCAGCTGTGTATAGCGACGACTCTTAGTGCCTGAACTAACTATATTAGCTTAGCTATACAGTTGTGGTGAACAAAATATATACATACTTATATATATCGTCTGTATATAGTGTAATAACACCACAAATGGTATTGTTGGGGAAGAAAGTTTAGTGCGTGTGTTGAGGGAGTGGCAGCGAGTGGCTGGCTGGTGTGTGGCGGTAACTCATCGTTGCTTTTCGACTCTCAATACCAACTTAGTGGTTCGTTATGGTGACCAAAACATGCAGATACTTACATAAAACCTGTGTATAGAGTGTAATAGCAGTAAAACTGTTTGTTTATTGTTTTATAAACATAATATAATCACACATATGCACACTATACTTTTGAGTATAGCAATTATTCACCACTTTTATTATATAAATATATTACAATACACACTATTGAATAATATTACTGCAAAAAAAAAAAAAAAATCAATCAGAGACATTGAAACAATTAGGTAATAATATCTTTGTGGCAACTCCCATCTGTCAGCGCGGGTGACGCTGACCGGCCCTGACGACCGCTCTGTCAACGCCCACTTTTTGCCAGACTTCCTCGGTCAATTGCGCCCAAAATATGTCACCTACGATTTTTTTGTTATTTTTCCCGTGCTCAGGGGACAAAAATTAACGTGTTTAGAAGACAAAATTTTTTTTTTGAATTTTGTTTTTCTTGCGCACGGGTGTAAATGTCCCCAGGACCCCTTAGCAGTGTAAGGGTTAAAGCTTGCGCATGCATCTAAAATTGCAGGGCATCAGGGGTCTTTAAAACCCACTTAAAGGCATAGTCTCTATTTTATTTCCCAGGATTACTTTCTGAAGTAATCAATTTCGTGAAGTTTTGCAATCGTTGCCAGAGGAGGAAAGGCACCCTTAAGGTACAAGCCCCACTTCAGGAATTTCCTGAAATTCGTGAACCTCTAGATCGTGTGGGGGCCGATTTGATTGATTTACATCACAGTCATTCAGGGAATAGATACGTGTTGGTGCTAGTTGACCATTTCTCTAGGTACACTACACTAGTTGCATTACCTCAGAAGGATTCTCGTACGGTTGCAGATGCGTTCTTGCGTAGGTTCGTTACTGTATTCGGACCTCCTAAAGTTTTAGTCTCTTACCGGGGTCAAGAATTCAATGGGAATATATTTAGGGAAGTTTGTAAGATTTTAGAGACGACTTCGGCTTTTACAACAGCCTACCACCCACAAGCAAACGGATTGATGGAACGGACTAATCGTTCGGTCAAGGATATGCTTGCAATCCTTGCTGAACATGATGCAAACTCTTGGGATGAACACCTACCCTATGTTCAATTAGCCTTGAATAATGCCATCAACCAATCAATTAACACCCAGCCCCTTCATTTGTTTACTGGTACCTGCTGCTTGATACCTGCTTGATGGGGTTCTGGAAGTTCTCCTACTCCCCAAGCCCGGCCCGAGGCCAGGCTCGACTTGTGAGAGCTTGGTCCACCAGGCTGTTGCTTGGAGCAGCCCGCCGGGCCACATACCCACCACAGCCTGGCTGGTCCGGAACTTCTCTTAGAAAACAGTCTAGTTTTCTCTTGAAGATGTCCACGGTTGTTCCGGCAATATTTCTTATAGTCGCTGGGAGGACGTTGAACAACAGCGGACCTCTGATGTTTATACAGTGCTCTCTGATTGTGCCTATGGCACCTCTGCCCTTCACTGGATCAATCTTGCATTTTCTTCCATATCGTTCACTCCAGTACGTTGTTATTTTACTGTGCAGATTTGGGACCTGGCCCTCCAGTATTTTCCATGTGTATATTATTTGGTATCTCTCTTGTCTCCTTTCTAGAGAGTACATTTGGAGAGCTTAGAGACGATCCCAATAATTTAGGTGTTTTATCTCGTCTATGCGTGCCGTATATGTTCTCTGTATTCCCTTTATTTCAAGCAATCTCTCCTGCTCTGAAGGGGGAAGTGAGTACTGAGCAGTAATTCATGCAATTTCCCCTCAGGTCTGCTTAACCCTCAAACCGCTAGGGGCCCAAATGGAATTCACACCCACAGGCACAACAACAAAAAAAAAAATCCAAAAAATTCTTTAGTCTTATAGAAGTGTTATTTTTTGTTCCCTGATCACGGAAAAAATATCAAAAAAATCGTAGGTGGCATATTTTAGCCGCAATAGGGTAGGGAAGTGTAGCAAAAAAGGAGCGTTGGCAGAGCCTTCGCCAGACGAGGTCTACTCCGCCCGAGCTGTCAGACGGCAGTTGCCAC
>WNGS01159513.1:0-16080 GCA_020271785.1 Procambarus virginalis
TTCCAGTTTACTGGCATTACGAACATTCTACAACATTAATAAATAAAACATTCTACTAATATCACACACTAATACTTTATATCCAGCTTCTCAACAACTGGGCATGATCAAACAAGTAAGTCTGTAAACTGCATCAATCAACACTAGCTGACACCAGGAACTTTGCCAAGCGCAGTGGACCACTAGTGCCTATATGCTGCTAATACCAACAACTGTGGTGGTGTGTCAACCAATAACACATGAGGTAAGATGAATAATATCACATACAGCACCTTGGTATTTCACAAGTTCCTCAAAATATATCACCTCACTAAGACACATAATAATCACCTACCACTTGGTATACATAATGGACAACAGCAGAAAATGATCCATATAAATACATACAGTAACATGGGTATAACTCTAGCAGGCAACACTACCCAAATAAGGTCACAAATCACGGACTAAACTCTTAACAGATCCGCTCGCCTGAGAAGATCAGAGAACAGTGACGTCTTGAGGCAAGCTTGCCGAGAGGCGACACTGTAACCAATTCCAATAAGTCAACTGACCTTCAACTTTCAAATCTTGCCAACTCATTTACAATATAAACTCACTCAGGAACTTCTAATTCACTATACAACAACTTAAAGAGTATAAAGCACAACTTTTCATAATGATATATAATAATATTTGAATACATTAAGGAAATTATCTTTACCAAATAAGTACACAAAGAAATCATATGGATACGATATGGTAACACTGACAAAGTCGGTACATCACTGGGGGAGAGGGGAGGGGGGGGGGGGTAGGGAGGATTTAACGACATTCGCCAACGGTTATACATATGCATACACAGATATAACATATTGGAGGATGTGGTGGAGGCTGACTCCATACACAGTTTGAAATGTAGATATGATAGAGCCCAGTAGGCTCAGGAACTTCAACATCAGTTGATTGACGTTGAGAGGAGGGACCAAAGAGCCAGAGCTCAACCCCCGCAAGCACAAATAGGTGAATACACACACACACACACACACGGTGAACCAGCGAAACTCTACCTATTCTTCACTCTGAACGACTCCGACGTTATGGAGATCAACTTGCAAGCTCCCGTGGGAATGAACGATCACAGTGTACTGATGTTTGAGTACCTGATCGAAGTAGGGTTAAGGTACTCAAAGAAGGTCCCAGAAAACAAATTGCGGGTATTCCTAAGGGAAACTACGAGGAGATAAGAACGTTCCTAACAGATATAACATAGGAAACAGAGCTCAGAGGAAAGACGGCCCAAGACATGATGGACTACATCACAAAGAAGTATAAGAAGGCGGCAGGCAAGTTCCGGTCAAAAAGGAAAAAAAAAGAAATGCAAATGAGGAACCCATGCTTTAATGAGAGTACAAGGGCGTGGAGAAACAATGGAAATAACAGGACACTAGAAAGCAGAGAAAGATATCAGAGTGCCAGGAATGAATACGTCAGGTTGAGAGAAGAGGCAGAAGTGCAATATGAAAATGACATCGCAAATAAGGCAAAAACTCGACCTTGTGACAATAATCTCTTCCCAGAGATTGAGCCTGCTATCTCCTTAATTCCTCACGTTCTCAACAATATGCAAGATATGTTTTGTGTGGCTAAACGTATATATCAAGACAGCCACATGCACCTGCAACTCCCTCCTCCCCCCTCTCCAGCACCTGCTGCTCACCCTGGTCGACTTGCCAACTACTACTACTCTCAGCAAACTAGCGACTTGCGGCCGTCCAGCGTTCTCATTGGCCGCCAACCAACACACCACTCCCGTTCCTCGCCAATCACAAATCATCGCCAGTTATTGTTGGAGTCCCTTGCATTTCTGCCAGCCAGAATATATCTCGTGCTCCTGCTATGAACACCTGAATTTGACCCACCTCGTGTGATCAAATAAGAGGTTCTTAGCTAGCGCATATATTCCCAGCACCATTTTATTTTGTTAACGTAACCAGTTCCCCCCTTTTCACTTTGTTATAATTTTATGTATTTTTCTTTACATTAATTTATATGCCAAGGTATCGTCTTTATTTTATTTTGTGTTTTCTATATTAAAGTAAAGTATTTTGTTATATTTTGTGTTTTCGTGTTTCTTGCCTTACCACAGATTATCAGACAAGCAGTCACTCTTTTTTTTCTTTTTTTTTATTTAAATTTAGTATATGTGGCCCAGCACTGACACCTGCTAGTTGGAAGACTGCCGACCACCATTTCCAACACGTTACCGTCACAACCTAAATTGCTGCTCAACAACAGCAGATGGAAAACAACAGTGAAGGAACAGGTAATAAAACTGAGGATAGGGGCAGACAGATTCACAACAAACGACAAGGAAGTGTGCGAGGAACTTAATAAAAAATTCCGGGAGGTCTTCACAATAGAACAAATATAGAGAAGTGCCTGAACTAAGAGAGGGAATATCCAACCAGGCACCACTAGAGGGATTTGAGATTACCTCTGGAGAGGTAATGAAGCATTTGCTCGAGTTGGATGTGGCATAGGCTATAGGCCCGGACGGAATCTCACCACGGATACTAAAGGAAAGAGCATAAGTGCTGTGCCTACGACTCTCCATGGTATATGACAAATCACTGGTAACAGAAGAACTAGCAGAAATTTTGAACACGTCTAATGTAGTCCCGATATACAAGAAGGATGACAGACAGGAGGCACTGAACTACAGGCCAGTGTCCCTAACTTGCATACCCTGTAATGTGATATAGAAAATTGTCTGAAACAAACTAGTAGAACATCTGGAGCTAAAGAACTTTTTATAACACATCTCCAGCATGGATTCATGGATCGCAAATCTTGTCTTACAGGAAGAATTGATTTCTATGGCCAAGCGACAAAAATTAGGCAAAGAGAAGGGTGAGCAGATTGCAAATTTTTGGATTGCCAGAAACCCTTTGATACAGTACCCTATACGAGACAAGTGCATAAGTTGGAGATGCAGGCAAGAGTAAAAGGGAAGGTGCTCCAGTGGATCAGAGAGTACCTAAGCAACAGAAGACAGTCATTGTGAGGGGTGAGGTTTCAGAGTGGCGAGGCGTCACCAGTGAAGCCCTACAGGGTTAGTCTTAGTTGATCCTATTTCTGATATATGTAAATGATCTCCCAGAGGGAACAGACTCGATCCTCTCAATGTTTGCTGATGATGCAAAAACTATGAGGAAGATTTAGACCGAGAAAGATGGAAAAAGGATACAAGATGGCTTAGACACACTGAAGAAATGGTCCAACAAATGGCTACTAAAGTTCAACCCAAGTAAATGTAAGGTAATGAAACTAGATAGAGGGAACAGGAGGCCAGACACAGGGTACCAAATGGGAGACGAAGTCCGTCACGAAACGAACAGAAAAATATCTAATAGATATCACACCGAACCTGTCTCCTGAAGCCCACATCAAAAGAATTACATCAGCGGCGTTTGCGAGGCTGGCTAACATCAAAACTGTCTTTAGAAACTTGTGTAATGAATCATTCAGAACCTTGTATGCCACATAAGTAAGGCCAATCCTGGAGTATGCGGCCCCAGCATGGAGCCTGTACTTGTCAAGCACAAAACGACGCTGAAGAAAGTTCAGAGGTATGCCACTAGTTTAGTCCTAGAGTTAAGAGACATTAGTTATAAGGAAAGGCTGCGTGCATTGCACCTCACGTTGCTGGAAGACACAAAAACTTGGAGAGACATGATCAGTTTACGGGCTCACCATAGCCAGTGCTACATGGACACTTCGTTCTGAGTAGTTAAATCTAAAACAACAACATCATGATCAGTACGTACCAAATTCTCTGGGAAGTGACACGGTATATAAGGATGGACTTTTTAACACGGGTGGAACAAGATCAAGGGGACACAGGTGGAGACTGAGTACCCTCATGAGCCACAGAGACATTAGAAAGAACTTTTTCAGTGTCAGAGTAGTTAACGGATGGAATGCATTAGGCAGTGATGTGGTGGAGGCTGACTCCATACACAGTTTCAAATATAGATATGATAGAGCCCAATAGGTTCAGGAACCTGTACACCTGTTGATTGACAGTTGAGAGGCGGGACCAAAGAGCCAGAGCTCAACCCTCGCAAGCACAACTAGGTGAGACCAACAAAGCCCGCTCCTACGCACGCGCGTGCAGCTCCTATTCGCACACTAATCTCCCTCATTACGAAGCATTTATATTAGCTAACCCACGTAAGAGTCGTCCTTGCACCAACATCCTTCAAGCTGTCACAATGTATTGGAGGGCCGACTGGTGTATATGTAGGACCGACTGGTGTATATGTAGGACCGACTGGTGTATATGTAGGACCGACTGGTGTATATGTAGGACCGACTGGTGTATATGTAGGACCGACTGGTGTATATGTAGGACCGACTGGTGTATATGTAGGACCGACTGGTGTATATGTAGGACCGACTGGTGTATATGTAGGACCGACTGGTGTATATGTAGGACCGACTGGTGTATATGTAGGACCGACTGGTGTATATGTAGGACCGACTGGTGTATATGTAGGACCGACTGGTGTATATGTAGGACCGACTGATGTATATGTAGGACCGACTGGTGTATATGTAGGACCGACTGGTGTATATGTAGGACCGACTGGTGTATATGTAGGACCGACTGGTGTATATGTAGGACCGACTGGTGTATATGTAGGACCGACTGGTGTATATGTAGGACCGACTGGTGTATATGTAGGACCGACTGGTGTATATGTAGGACCGACTGGTGTATATGTAGGACCGACTGGTGTATATGTAGGACCGACTGGTGTATATGTAGGACCGACTGGTGTATATGTAGGACCGACTGGTGTATATGTAGGACCGACTGGTGTATATGTAGGACCGACTGGTGTATATGTAGGACCGACTGGTGTATATGTAGGACCGACTGGTGTATATGTAGGACCGACTGGTGTATATGTAGGACCGACTGGTGTATATGTAGGACCGACTGGTGTATATGTAGGACCGACTGGTGTATATGTAGGACCGACTGGTGTATATGTAGGACCGACTGGTGTATATGTAGGACCGACTGGTGTATATGTAGGACCTGGCCTCGTATACCTGTGACGGTGGCTGCCGCAGAGTGTTCCTCCCTCCACCGCCATCGTCGCGGCATTATGGTACACCCACACAGTCAAGGGGTGTGTGTACCGGGAGGTGTGGCTGAAGGAACCATAACGCGGTATAACGTCACACCCACAACCTATACGGCTGGGGGGAGCTTAGTGTGGGTCGGAAGGCGTGGGTGTGGGTCGGGAGGCGTGGGTGTGGGTCGGGAGGCGTGGGTAGGGGGTCGGGATGCGTGGGTAGGGGGTCGGGAGGCGTGGGTGTGGGTCGGGAGGCGTGGGTGTGGGTCGGGAGGCGTGGGTAGGGGGTCGGGAGGCGTGGGTGTGGGTCGGGAGGCGTGGGTAGGGGTCGGGAGGCGTGGGTAGGGGGTCGGGAGGCGTGGGTAGGGGGTCGGGAGCGTGGGTAGGGGGTCGGGAGGCGTGGGTGTGGGTCGGGAGGTGTGGATGAGTGGGCATGGTTGGTGTGAAGGCAGCACCGCCCTCCAGTAGCCGTGTAGTGTTCTGCCAGTATGGACATTTAACATACGCGCCATTTTAAAAAATTGACACATATTGATGAGGTACGATAACCTTTATACCTTTTCACCTGAGGGCTGAGTGTGTGTGTTTCTACTCACCTAGTTGTACTCACCTAGTTGTGATTGCGGGGGTTTAACTTTGGCTCTTTGGTCCCGCCTCTCAACCGTCAATCAACTGGTGTACAGGTTCTTGAGCCTACTGGGCTCTATCATATCTACACTTGAAACTGCGTATGGAGTCAGCCTCCACCACATCACGGCCTAATGCATTCCATTTACTAACTACTCTGACACTGAAAATGTTCTTTCTAATGTCTCTGTAGCTCATTTGGGTACTCAGCTTCCACCTGTCTCCCCTTGTGCGTGTGCCGTGTTAAATAATCCATCCTTGTCCACCCTGTCAATTCCCCTGAGAATTTTGTATGTGGTGATCATGTCTCCACTATCAACTGCTGGACAAATTATATCTATATTTAAACTGTGTATGGAGTCAACCTCCACCACATCACTGCCTAGTGCATCCCATTTGTTAACTACTCTGACACTGAAAAAATTATTTCTATGGAGTATGTGGTTCATTTTGGGTACTGAGTTTGCACCTGTCCTCCCTTGTTCGTGCTCCACCCGTGCTAAATAGTTTCTTAGTCCACCCTGTCAATTCCTCTGAGAATTTTGTAGGTGATGATTATGTCTCTCCTGACTTACGTCTTCCAGGGACCTGAGGTTTAACTCCCTTAGCTTTTTCTCGGAGCTCATACCTCTCAGTTCTGAGACTGTGACATACCTCTGAATCTTCTCTAATTTTATCTTGGGTTTAACTAGTTATGCACTCCAGGCTGGAAATTCATTCTTTTTTCCAGTATCAGAACTGCCTTCAGGAACCTGTGAAATGAATTACTCAGAACCTTGTATATACCACATGTGTAAGACCAATCCTGGTGTATGCAGCCCCAGCATGGAGCCCGTACCTTGTCAAGCACAAAACGAAGCTGGAAAAAGTTCAAAGGTATGCCACTAGGCTAGTCCCAGAACTAAGAGGCATGAGTTGCGAGAAAAGGCTGCGTGAAATGCACCTCACGAATCTGGAAGATAGAAGAGCTCGGGGAGACATGATCACTACCTACAAAATTTTCAGAGGAAATGACAGAGTAGATAAAGATAAACTGTTTAACACGTGTGGTACGCGAACAAGGGGACACAGGTGGAAACTGAGTACCCAAATGAGTCACAGGGATGTTAGAAAGAACCTTTTCAGTGTCGAGTAGTTAACAGATGGAATGCATTAGGCAGTGATGTGGTGGAGGCTGACTCCATACACAGTTTTAAATGAAGATATGATAGAGCCCAGTAGGCTGAGGAATCTGTACACCAGTTGATTGACAGTTGAGAGGCGGGATCAAAGAGTCAAAGTTCAACCACTGCAAGCACAACTAGGTGAGTACAACTAGGTAATTACACACACACACACACACACACACACACACACACACACACACACACACACACACACACACACACACACTGGGCAGAGTTTCTTTCAGCCTGATGCCCCTGTAATCTAGCAGTAAATTGGTACCTGAGAGTTAGTCAGCTGTCACGGGCTGCTTCCTGGTGTGTGGTGTGGTGGGGGAAATAATAATAGTTAGTAACAGTTGATTGACAGTTGAGAGGTGGGCCGAAAGAGCAGAGCTCAACCCCCGCAAGCACAACTAGGTGAATACAACTAGGTAAATGCACACACCCAGAGAAGCAGCCGTAGCAGCTGTCTAACTCCCAGGTACCTATTTACTGCTAGGTAAATATTTATGTCTTATTTCCCTGTTTGTATTCCATACACATACGGAATACACTTCCTCCCATATCTACTTTTAAAATTATGAATCGAGTTTGCTTCCACAACCTGTTCCTTAAGTGCATTCCATTTTCCCACTACTCTCACGCTAAAAGAAAGCTTTTTAACATCTTTGTGACTCATTCGAGTCCCAAGCTTCCAATGCCCCATTGTCGACAGGTCCATTTCTGTCGGCCTCTCTCCAAACCTCATCCCTTATAACTCTAGGACAAGCTTCGGTGCAAACTTCAGAACCTTTCCAGTTTCTTTGTGTTTCTTCAGGTGGGACTCTGTGATGGGGCTGAATACTCTTAAGATTGGTTTCACGTTCGCAGAGTAAAGCGCCCTAAATGTCTCCTTACTTAGGTTTCTGAACGATGTGCTATATGCAGGCGATGAGTCACAATGACGTGGCTGAAGTATGGAAATCTGTAACAGGGACGTTAGAAAGAACTTTTTCAGTGTCAGAGTAGTTAACAGGTGGAATGCATTAGGCAGTGATGTGGTGGAGGCTGACTCCATACACAGTTTCAAATGTAGATTTACAGTCTCCGTGGTGTAGTGGTAATACACTCGCCGGGCGTTCCGCGAGCGCTATGTCATGGGTTCGTATCCTGGCCGGGGAGGATTTACTGGGCGCAATTCCTTAACTGTAGCCTCTGTTTAACTCAACAGTAAGATGTGTACTTGGATGAAAAAACGATTCTTCGCGGCGGGGATCGTATTCCAGGGACCTGCCCGAAACGCTACGCGTACTAGTGGCTGTACAAGAATGTAACAACTCTTGTATATATCTCAAAAAAAAAAATATGATAGAGCCCAGAAGGCTCAGGAACCTGTACAGCAGTCTATTGACAGTTGAAAGGCGGGACCGAAAAGCCAAAGCTCAACCCCTGCAAGCACAACTAGGTAAGCGCACGCGCACACACACACACACACACACACACACACACACACACACACACACACACACACACACACACACACACAAATGGAGGGTTAGCCGGCCGAGCGGATAGCACGCTGGACGTATGATGCTGCTGTCCCGGGTTCGATCTCGGGCGCCGGCGAGAAACATTTGGCAGAGTTTCACCTTATGCCCCTGTTACCCAGCAGTAAATAGGTACCTGGGAGTTAGTCAGCTGTCACGGGCTGCTTCCTGGTGTGTGTGTGTGTGTGTGTGATATGAAAAAAATAGTAGTAGTAGTAGTAGTTAGAAACAGTTGATTGACAGTTGAGAGGCGGGCCGAAAGAGCAGAGCTCAACCCCGCAAGCACAACTAGGTGAATACACACACCCAGGAAGCAACCCGTAACAGATGTACTCCAGGCACCTATTTGCTGCTAGGTAACAGGGGCATGAGGCCGAAAGAAACTCTGCCCATTTGTCTCTGCCGGCGCCGGGAATCGAACCCGGGCCACAGGATTACGAGTCCCGCATGCTTTCCACAAAGCTATTAGACCCCAAGACTGAGTGTGAGAGTGAGAGAAATGGCTCCTTGTGGACAGTTAATAGGGCCAAGAGTCACCGTTTCTGTTCATTCTTTTTTTTCCTGCACTCTAAAGTTCAACATGTCTCGAGTAATGTAAAGCTCTTGTTCAATTTTGCCCAGCATCATTATACAACATAAACATCCGAGGTGATTTCTCAGTAGGGGAGTACAGTAGAGTTACCACAAGTCGCTGTAATAAAGTCGTAGCCGGCTCCCACAGTCTACCCTCAAGCCCACCCTAGGGACCAAACTTCCCTGAGGATAACTTGATTTAAATAGCTGTTGACTGAATCGTCCCGCAGGCCCACCACCTGCTTGGTCCTACACATCATGCACGAACTTGACCAATTCACTCTCGACGGTCTCCACGTGTGTTCCGGCAGATGGCGCGAGTTTAAGCCAAGCAGCGGATATGAGAACGGATCACCTCCAACATATTCTGTTCCCTATTTGGAACTCCATCTTTTCACGTTGGGGATGACTGCATGTGGATTTTGAACCCCCTCCCCCCCCCCCATCTTCTTCTCAAAAGATAAAATAGGCAAACTTGGTCCATTCTCATTATTAAATATAGGTCCCTCTTCTTCTTACGTTAAACCGCAGTCATGTCCCCTCGGGTTTAACTCTTTCAGTAAAGAAACCGACCGAGATATTACAACTAACGAAATTGGTTAGAATAATTGTTTTTGTTAATTGAATGTGTTGTGTTTATGTTACTGATATGAGTTTGTTATCATAATATTTCGCAATTATCCCTTGGTAGTCTTGTCGCTCTGTTATCCTTCAGTTGTCTCTGTTATCCATCAATTGTCTCTGTTATCCTTCAGTTGTCTCTGTTATCCTTCAGTTGTCTCTGTTATCCTTCAGTTGTCTCTGTTATCCTTCAGTTGTCTCTGTTATCCTTCAGTTGTCTCTGTTATCCTTCAGTTGTCTCTGTTATCCTTCAGTTGTCTCTGTTATCCTTCAGTTGTCTCTGTTATCCTTCAGTTGTCTCTGTTATCCTTCAGTTGTCTCTGTTATCAATCAATTGTCTCTGTTATCCTTCAGTTGTCTCTGTTATCCTTCAGTTGTCTCTGTTATCCTTCAGTTGTCTCTGTTATCCTTCAGTTGTCTCTGTTATCCTTCAGTTGTCTGTTATCCTTCAGTTGTCTGTTATCCTTCAGTTGTCTCTGTTATCCTTCAGTTGTCTGTTATCCTTCAGTTGTCTCTGTTATCCTTCAGTTGTCTCTGTTATCCTTCAGTTGTCTCTGTTATCCTTCAGTTGTCTGTTATCCTTCAGTTGTCTCTGTTATCCTTCAGTTGTCTCTGTTATCCTTCAGTTGTCTGTTATCCTTCAGTTGTCTCTGTTATCCTTCAGTTGTCTCTGTTATCCTTCAGTTGTCTCTGTTATCCTTCGATTATCTCCTGGATATGATTCACGTGTCCACCAGTAATCCCTCGGGATACTGAAGCACAATCACTAACGACGACAACTACTACTAGCGTATTTCAACATGGCTGCCCTCAATCCTAACGTCTGTTTTTTAACAACTTGGGAAGTAAATAAAATATTTACACCTCACGTTCACTGCTGTCAAATTTGGCTGGAAAATTCAGTGTTGAAGGTTTTGGCGGGAAAGTAGAATCAGGTGACATTATTGGCGGCCAAATAAGGACTCTACTCATTATCTGCAAACATCCATTCGGAATAAATCGAGTCTCGTGCATAAATTTCTCATATAATGAATTGCTGTGTTTTTATTATTTTGAAAGGGAATACCTATGTTTATTGTGGCGGTTTTTGATGTAGCAAGGCGCGGAGCAAATGTTGGGAGAGGCTTGACTGCCTTGTGTCGGGTTGGAACTGGTTGGACGGGTCTTGGAATCTGCTCCTCGGAGATCGTAATGCTTATTTGTCTTGCTCCTTATCTCCCTCTCTGCTGCACACTCCTTATAAAGTGTTTTGATCAATAGCTATTCACCTTTTTGGGGAAAAATATCTATAAGAGTCCAGTGTCGAATGCCAGACGCTTAGGGATAGTCTTACTCATATTTGAAGGGGAAATGGTCTGGGGTATTAAACTGACATCCCTGGAAACACAAACCGAAACTGTCTCTAATTTCCGCTTGTTACAACGTTTAATAAAGTTGTTACATCTTGGCTTGACGTGTTTATGACGTATTAGAACGGTGTTACAACTTGCTATATTGGTTGTTATAACTGGTTAGGAGGTGTTAAAACTTGTTGGAACGTTGTACCAACGTCGTAGTTTCGGTGTGTGTTTGGCGGGATAGACTGATCAGGGTAGGCATAAGTTGGATGGATTTAAGAATTATTATTAACTATTCACAACCTCCTTCCCCATCCAATTCTCAAGGATTCAATTCTAGTCAAGTGTGAAACATTGGTGGAGATGACCGAAGACTTTCTCGTCATCAGAAATTATTAAGTATGACAAGAATTCAGACCCATTTCTTCGACGTCGTGAATGTGTAAAGTTCTTGAGAGAATTATTCTCGACAGACTAATGTTTCAAATCAAGTCCCACCTTGCCCCTAACCTGTATGGTTTCCTTCCTGGAAGAAGCACACAAACTTGCTTTGCTGAGTATTTTATCAGAGAGGGACCAAACTCTCAGGCGGCATTTATTGATCTCCAAACTGCATTTGATACAGCAAACAGAGAAATAATCCTAGAACAAATAGCCTCTTTTGGAGTTAAGGGAAGACTGTTGACATGGCTCAGGGGTTACCTAAGTAACAGAACAGTCTCAGTTCTTTTCAAAGGGGTCAAAAGTAAACTCTGTGCACCCTTTGAGTTGGGTACACCCCAGGGTGGAGTGCTAAGTCCTACACTGTTCAATGTTCTGATGCACAAATTAACAATTGATATTCCCACACTGCCTGACGAAGCTGGCATTTGTTATGCCGATGACATATGCACTATTGCAAATTCCCAAACTAGACTGCAAGCTCTACTTGATTCATTCGCTGCTAAAAGCATTGAATGTGGTCTTGTTATCTCTATAACTAAATCCAGAGTTCTCCATCCCCAAGAGTAAACTCATGTCCCTATAACTTTCAAGGTCAACAACCAGAACATTGAAACGTGTAGGCAGCACAAATACCTTGGAGTTGGTATTAACAGTGACATTGTAAACGATCTACACCGTAGGTTAAAAGAAAGACTAAAACCATTGAAAACACTTAATGGTAAGAATATTGGTATCAGTATTAAATATGTTTGACTATTCTATTTGATGTTTGTTAGATCTCTCGTTGATTATAATTCTTTGCATTATACACATTCATCCTCTGTGTAAATGAGGAGCTTATCATTCTTGATAAGCTCCTCTGTTGTTATCAAGAATGGGTAAACTTGAAGTAGTACAGAATGAGGCCATGAGGATAATTCTTGGTGCTCCAAGATGCACAAGAATCATCAACACGAGGGAAGAACTGAAGCTTCCAACCATACTAGAGAGAATCATGCAAGTCAACACCACCTTTTGCCTTAAAGTCATGAGAGACCCTACATCTCCTGCATTGCTCAGAGACAAATTATTTAGTGCTGTTAACACCCTTTTGACTGGTGCCGACATACCAACTCACTCCTTTTATGATAATTGGCTGAGCAACAATGCCTAAGAACATAAGAATAAAGGTGACTGCAGAAGGCCTATTGGCCCATACGAGGCAGCTCCTATCTATAACCACCCAATCCCACTCATAAACATGTCCAATCCACGCTTGAAACAATCGAGGGACCCCACCTCCGCCACGTTACGCGGTCACGTGGTGGAGGTGAGGTCTCATTAAATCTCAATTAAATCAATCTCACCTACAATCTCATTAAACTTAGCATACCTTTTAAGTGCAATCTACCTGTCTCTGATATTCCTCTTTACCTGTACCCCACCATTCAAGTATCATACATACCTGTCACCAAGAAAGATAATGAGAACCTTGCTCTTCTCAAAGCTGTCACTCTTGAAACAATTGCCTCCTCCATCGAGAATTTAAGATCTCACGAGCACTGTGTCTACACCGACGGCTCAGTCCAATCCTCTACTGGACGGACTGCAGCAGCATGTAGGTTTTATAGAAATAATATTTGCACAAAGACTGTCAGTGTCAGGTTAAACAACTGGCTGACCTCCACACAAGCAGAACTAGCAGCATTACAACTAGCTACCAGCACATTAAAAAACATTGGAGGAGGAATAATATTTTGTGATTCAAAGTCTGTTCTTCAAGCAATCGAAAACTTCTCCTGGAAGATCGACAGCAAGAACCTCATACTACCAATTATAAATGACCTTATTGCTGCACAGAGTAAAGAATCTCGAATCTCCTTTGTATGGATACCTTCACACATAAATATAACCCTCATAATGAGACAGACATTGCAGCCAAATTAGCGTGTAACAAAGATGAAGTTGAATTAGATCTAGGTATCCCCATCTCTGCTGTCAAAATTATAATGTTCCAAACACTCAGGTCTGATAGGTAGGGTTGAAGAGAAGATAGGAAAATGGGGAGATGGAAGGGAAGAGGGAGGAAAGGGGGGAGGAATAATGGTAAAGTGGGGGAGAGGGGAATTGAAGATAGGGGATATGGGAGAAAGAAGAGTGGTGGAGTGGAGAGTGTGGGCAGAGACACTGTCCTAATTAAGCATTATATACGCCTGTATCATGTCCCCCCCCCCTCTCCCTCCACTTTTCTAGAGTTGTCAGGTTTATTTCATTCAGTCTCTCTTCATACCTCATCCTTCGCAATTCTGGGACGAGTCTTTGCAAATTTCTGAACTTTTTCGAGTTTCCTTGTATGTTTAAGACGAGAGTGCTCAACAATCGGGCTGCATAATACAAAACTGGTCTTATATATTGGTGATGTACAGCGAACTAAATGTCTCCTTATTAAGGTTTCTGAGGGATGTGCCAACTTTTGCTAGCATAGAGTATACTGCTGATGTTATCCTATTTATATGTGCCTCTGGAGATGGGTATGGTGTTATGTCCACTCTCAGGTCTTGTTTTCTAGTCGTTATAGGGAGGTAGTTTTCCCTTATAATGTACTGGCCTTTTGGTCTCTTGACGCCTGTTCCCATTTCCATCACCTTACACATGCTGGTGTTGAACTCCAGTAGCCATTTATCGGACCAACTCTGCAGCTTGTTTAAATCTTCTCGTTAGTTCTGCGTCATCTGCAAATATCTACATAGACTTATCTCCTATAGACAGGTCATATACGTAAATGAGAAGCAGTATGGGTGCCAGTACCAAGTCTTGAGGCACTCTGCTTGTTACCCTACGATAGTCTGACTACTCGCCCCTCACTCTTACTCTCTCACCCTTGTCTGTTACCCATTTTAGTGCTTTTCCGCTTACCCACGCCCGTCTCCTGAGTTTGTATAGTCATCTTCAGTAAGGTACTGTATCAAAGGCGTTTTGGCAGTCCAGAAATACGCAATCTGCCCGACCCTCTCTGTCCCGACTTATTTTCGTTACATTATCATGGACCTCCAGGAGATTCATCAGGCATTGTTTCCCTTCCCTAAAGCCATGTTGATGTTTGCTTACATACCCAAGTCTCTTCAGGTGTGTAACTAGTCTTATTCTTATCATTCTTTCGAGTACTTTGCAAGGGATGCTTGTCAATGACACTGGTCTGTAGTAAGTGCTCCTTCTGTCATTTCTTCTTGCATGGTACCACATTTGCCTACGTCCTGGAGCTGGGAAATTTTCCCTTTTAAGTGACAGTAAAGATCAGAGCTAGAGATGTGATCAGGACCTGTGCTGCTTCTTTTACCATCCACGGTGATACGGGGTCTAATCCAGTAGCTTAGTTTCATCAAGTGATGCTAGTTGTTTCCTTACTTCCTCTGTTGTTACCTCAATACTGAATAGTCTCTCAGGGGATTACCTCCTCTTCAATACTAGCAGCTGTTCTGACTCAGTTGTGAACACTCCATGGAAGCTGGCATTGAGCTCCTCACAAATTTCCTTATCATTTCCTGTATATTCTCCTCCCCTTGTTCGTAAGCTTAGCTTACGAACAGCTAAGGGGAAGGGGAATGGCCCAGTGACTATAGTCACTCGGCCATTCACTCTCATTTTCTTTCTTTTATGGCTATGTAGAAGTCTTGGTTGTTTCTTTGCTATGGAAACAATGCCATTTTCGAAATTTTATCCGACAATCATTATATATTTATGGATTATTTAATAGACATCTTGTATCTTTTTCAGTTTTCTCTGTCCTTTAATCCCTGTATTTCCTCTGCTTCCTCCTGCGTTTCCCTCTTACTTCTTGGCACTATCTTAGTGTTGGTATACTCCTGCTCTCTTAGTGTTGGTATACCCTGCTCTCTTAGTGTTGGTATACTCCTGCTCTCTTAGTGTTGGTATACTCCTGCTCTCTTACTGTTGGTATACTCCTGCTCTCTTAATGTTGGTATACTCCTGCTCTCTTAGTGTTGGTATACTCCTGCTCTCTTAGTGTTGGTATACTCCTGCTCTCTTAATGTTGGTATACTCCTGCTCTCTTAGTGTTGGTATACTCCTGCTCTCTTACTGTTGGTATGAACTTCGATTCTGCCTCTTTGCATCTCAGTTTGACTTGGTCCATCATTTCTTGGACTGTCTTCCTTCTAAGTTCCTCTGGCAGACAGAAGCCACAGCAGAGGCAACAGCAGCAACAATTGCAGCGGAGGCAACAGTAGCAGCAGCCACAGCAACAGCACATGAAGCAGCATCGGCAATCACAGCAGAGGCAACAACAGAAGTAGCAACCATAGCAGAGGCAAAAACAGCAGAGGCTGCTGCGGAGGTAACAGCAGCATTAACAACCACAGCACGTAGAAGCCACAGCAGAGGCAGCAACAATTATGGCACCAGCCACAGCAGTAACAATATTGGCACCACTACATCAATAACAATATTGGCACTAACAACTTAACAAATAGGCTCTGAAGAGCTTAAGACTATAATAAAGCCATCCTAATACTTAAGGATCTCCGTATTGAATCAAGCATTCGCACACCGCAAAATTTTCATATGCGCAGCTACCCGATGAGATCATTTGGACTTGTATAATTAAACGTTTGTATGAATGTAATTGGAGGCGCGCATCGTGTTAAGTGGATAATCAGGT
>WNGS01159513.1:17080-37090 GCA_020271785.1 Procambarus virginalis
CCTAGATTGGTGCCCGCCTGTGCTCAGACCTCTCTACCCACTCTATCCTAACTCCCCCCCCCCCTCTCTCTCTCTCTCTCTCTCTCTCTCTCTCTCTCTCGTCTTCCCCTAACCTGTCCCTCTTCTATCCCAAATTTTACCATCTCCTCTTTCACACTCTTTTCACCCCCTTTCACTCCCTCATCCTGATCCCCAACATCCTCCTCTCTCACTGTTCTACCCAAATCTTCTCCCTCTCCTTACCTGTTGGAAAATATCCAACCATTATATATCATTTTTTTATTTTAATACAAGCTATTTGCATTAACAATAGTAGTTACTAAAATTACTAATTCGTAGTGTGTGTCACAGACCCAATTATTTAATTGAAACAATTAATGTTTGTACTGCGAGGCAATATTTGCCAGATCGTTCCTAGGCGTCATGACACCGTGAGGCAGATTCAGCCTCAAACATGAAATATCTCCACATTTAGTTAAATTTTACAGAGTCCAGTTAATTGCCTTGTCTTTCTAAGTATTATTCTTTATGAAAGAGTATAATTATTTCGCGTACTTTTGCGTATTAAACTCGATCATTTACTCAGATTGATTATGTCAGTAAATTTTACTACGATGTAAAATAATTCTACGTCAACCCTTCTCGTTCATTTCGTGCAATGTTAATTAAACCTATTGCCTTGCGAGAAGAGTTATTACGATCTAATATATTTATTCATGACATTAGTACTTGACATGATTCCTTATTTCCTAATTAATTACAAGTAAATAAAATACTTTACGGTCGAAATTACTTAAAAACGTTCTGCGCATGCGTGTCCGAGCGAGAGGGAAGATGAAAGGAGACGCCTGACCGCCACTGCGATCAGAGACTCCATCGGGAGGCGGCCATCTTACCGATCAGGATAGCACGGAGCACGTAATTTACGGACCATACAGAAGACATTAAAGCATCAGCGATTGTCTGGGTACCGTAGTGCCTCCATCAGTGATCAGACAATCGTTCAGCAAGCACCATCTAGCTAAGTAACACTTTATTTTGTTGACCAGACCACACACTAGAAGGTGAAGGGACGACGACGTTTTGGTCCGTCCTGGATCATTCTCATGTCGATTGTGTGGGGAGAATGACTTGAAAATGACACCCAATCGACTTGAGAATGGTCCAGGACTGACCGAAACGTCGTCGTCCCTTCACCTTCTAGTGTGTGGTCTGGTCAACATACTTCAGCCACGTTATTGTGACTCATCGCCTAACACTGTTTATTCTTATAAAGATTTCAATATGATAAACTTGTTCACGTGCTCGTCGCTATGTCACTGGCCCTCCTCTAACCACAACGTGAGTTCCTCTGTGAACTAAATTTATTCCTAATTAAAAGATAGTTGTATAATTACTTGAGCATAGGCATCCTTTAAATTTTACTGGGTTTACAGCCTGTGCCGAGTTCGCCTGAGGAAAGATCAACTCCTCACGACTATCCATAGCCCGTGTTACTTGGAACTTCTTGTTCCTTGTGGCTGAATCTTAAAAACAACAACATCCTCAGGCCGCGCGTGTTGTAGGACGCGTGTTCCAGCAAGTACCAGGTGAAGCTACCCAGATGGAGGAGTTGACCCTGAGCTGCCGTTGAGTAAAGTCGTGCGGTCTGACCGCTCCGGCAGGGTTTTGGGAAGTTTGCCGTTTTCGCCACCAGGGGGTGGTGGTGTCTCCACCCTCCCTGCTGTCCCTGCCTGGTGTTGACGTGGCGCCTTTGCGATGAGCGGCCATCTTCCTGCTGTCGAGAGGGTACACTCCGTGGGGTTGGAGTTTACCTGCCGTGCGGGGTATCCTCTAGTTGAGCAGGTCATGTGTGACATGTTACATGTCCCGGTCATGGAGATCTACGGGGTTGAGCTGGTGACTGCTCGCCGGGTGATCATCAAGTTTGTGGGTGAGGAGGCGTACCGTGGATTTCTCCAGCGGCACGAAGGCCGTACTTTGCAGTTGTTGGATGGCACTGGTTCTGTGGTCGTTTCTGATCGGAGTGGTGCCGTGACGTATGTGAGCGTCCATGGGGCCCCCATGGAATTCCCTGAGTCCCTTCTCCGGCGATTCTTCCAGAGATTTGGATCCGTCGTCAGTGTGAGGATGCACAAGCTATCTTCTGGGAAATATGCGGGGGTGAAGACGAACATTCGTACCCTCGGGATGCGCCTGAGGTCGGACATTCCATCCTCTGTCCGGCTTTTAGGGTACTACGTGCGGGTGTATTATGCCCGGCAGCCCCGTACTTGTTTCCGGTGTGGCATGTTGGGGCATCAGGCTGCCGGATGCAATGCTGATCCGGTTACTCCAGTCAACTTGTTCCGGGAAGAGGATTTCCCACCGCTCCCCCTGGAGGAGGTCTCCAGGGATGAGGTGGTGGGTGTCCCGTTCGCGGCTGAGGCTCCCCCAGCGTCGCCCGACGTTCCCCTGATTGTCGCGGACCCTCCTCCGGGTGTTGCGGTGACGTCGGATGTTCCTCCTGACCATGTCTCTGGCCCTGCAGCTCCCGTGGACCTTCCTGGTACTCCCTGTGTGGCGTCGCCGTCTGCTCCCTCGTCTTCGGCTGCTGACCCTGGCCCTGCATCCTCACCTCGGGTCCCTACTGTTTCGGCTGCGCTGGGTGCTGGGGGGGCTGCGGAGCGTCCTGTTGTGTGCGGCCCGGTTCCCCCTGCGGTTGAGGCTGCTGCCGTCATGAGACGGGCATTGGTTCGCACGGCTTGTGATGCCCGTGGTTCTGGGTCCGCCTCCGGCTCTGAGGATGTGCGCCCGGTGCCCAAGCGGTCCCGGCGTTCTTCTACTGCTTGGGCTGATGTGGAGGATTTCGACGCCGGTGGGTCTTCGGGCGATGATGTGGTGGATCCGGGTGCTTCACGCTCTGTGTCGATGGTGGTCGCTGACGTCCATGTGCCTGCTGATGACGACGATTGTGATTATGATTCACCTCCTGTTTCTTCTGCAGACGGTTCTCCGCAGTGGGAGGTGGTAGCTCCTCCGGACGTAGGTGGTGTGGGTGCTGGTGCAGGCCGCGACCTCGTGTTGTTGCTGAAGAAGGATGTTCGGCGTGGGGAGCCCCTGCAGGTGTCACGTCCGGTGGTTGCCGCGGAGCCCTGTGGGGCTGCCAAGGAGGTTACAAGTGCGCTGCCCGTTGCCCGGGCCTGTAGGGGGCAGCCCGTCCCAATCATCTTGGCCTCCGGCGTGGCGTATGATAAGACGAACAACCCTTGGCTTTTTACTTTAGTGACCGAGTGCGGCCTGTTCCGTGGTGCCCCTCGACTGTCTGGGTTCCACAGGCTCGGGTTTTTGTTGAGGGTGTGCCGGAATTGATGCCTGATCCTCGTACGGCCCATAATCACCTTGTTCCGGACGACATCCTGTTGCTTTGGGAGGCGTATTGTGTTTGTTTCCCGGCGGCAGAGTGGCCGGATAAGTATGCGCACTCTTGATAGTTTGTGTGATTGCTGTGTGTCTCGTGTATGTATAGGACTTGTGGTATGTTCTGATATGTGATGTATTTATTGTGCGCCCTTCAGGCCGGTGCAATGTTTACTTTATCAATGTCCCTGTTTATTGTGGTTCTTATGTTCTTTTAACGTAATTAGTGTGTGGCTATACCACTTCATGATTATCTGTTTTTTTTATTCTGTTGTATTATGTGCCCCTCTGGCTATGCTGTTTGCCCTCTTACGTTCTGTGCTTGTGCCTCTCCTTATGGTTTTTGCACTGCGAGTGGTTGTACATGTTTTTGTTTATTGTTTGTGTTATTATTGTGCCATGTGTGGCTTTTGTTTGTTTTTTTGGATTGTTGTATGTTTTATGATTTTATTATTTTACATATTTTTTCTTGTTCTCCTATGCTTTCTCTGTGTATTATGATCTTGTTTTATGTGTTATTGTGTTTTGGGTATTGTTTGCCTGTTTGCGCTATTTGTTTTATTGGTGTTGGTTGTTTTTGTACTGTGCTGTCGGTCCTTCTGGCCGGTGGTTTTTTGTTTTGCTTAATTGGTTTCTTCTGTTATTTTTATTGTATTTATTGCTTTATACTTGCATGCTTGCATGTAAAAATAAATTAAAAAAAAAAAGGTGAAGCTACCCCACACGCGTACAACTGTTCTCAATCACAGCTGAACTTACTTCAGTATATTTACTAACAATTCATTGATTATTGATATTTACTACAATATCCATTTACTATAAATATTTATGTATGCTATATTATTTCATGCACATATTTCTTAATACTTTACTAACAGATTTGATATAAATAATTATCTTATCTTATGCTAATCACTGCATCATATAACTATTTAATTATCATTTATATTATTATTATTACTCTGGTGAAGAACCAGCGCCAGAATAATGCTCGGGATATATTAATCTTTTGGCATGTAAACCCCCATTTTGGGTGAGTTAATTTGACTCATAATATACAGTCCCTTTAATATTCAATGTATTATTAATTAAGGACATCATAGGACACTAGTTCATGAAATTAATATCAAACCACTTGCTCTAACTAGTTTTCCACTTTTTCACAAAAAGTGGCAGTCCTTCGTAGCATCAATTTAAATGAATACATGAGTCAAGTTTTCCCACATTATCTCTCTCTCTCTCTCTCTATTTTATCAGAATACGCAGGACACAGGTGAGATTAACCACTCGTCAGGCAACCCATCCTCGACTCAAGTCCATTACATTCAGCGGTCAACCCCACAGACGCATTCATAAATGTTAACATGCTGTTCATTCAAAACGGGAATTTTCTCAAGTATAAATTAATATTATATATATTAGCATATTGTGTATAAATAGGCATAGGTTAGGTCAGGTGTTGTTGTTGTTGTTGAGTTAGGGGCGACGACGATCGTGGGATCGGATGCGCCCCGGCGTACCCGGTAAGAGTGAAACGCGAAGCCAGGAAAGGCGAAACGCGAAACGAGAGATGCCAAGCACTAGAAACTAAGACGCCACACAGCAAGGAAACGCACAAAGGGAGAGGCACAAGCACAAAATAAAACAGGGAAAACAAGCATCCAGAGAGGCACACAGTATTCCACAGAGCAAATACACAGGAAATCAGGGTACATACTTGCCCGGGAACCGGGCCCGTGGGAACCGTACATGGAATGCTTCCCAGAGCACCCACCGCCAAGGGTCCCGTCCACCCACCGGGGACTCCATAACATCCGGAACCGGGGCAACAAACACCCGCAAGCAGGGGACCCAAATGGTAGAACCCACGAGGCGAGAAGTCGCCACACGGCTCGACAGGAAGGGAACCCGTCCACCATCAAAGTACTCTGGCCCGTCAGACAGCTGTAACTGGCAATCGCCGTCCAGTGACCCGGTGGCATCACAGACGCCGGCAACACGTCCTCCAGGACCCCAATTCGCACCCTCACAGGAGCGAACGGGCCACAGGGCACCACCACAGGGGCACCCGGGGCCCCAGGCACACCACCAGACGACAGCAGGGAATCCGGATGGCGCGCATCCCTCCGTAACGTCACTACCAGGCCACGCCCAGCACCAGAGTCCACACCATCCCTGGCAGCGGAAGCCACCACCCCCCACTGCCGAGAGACCCCGGGCGGAGAAAGAACCGAAGGCACGTCCGAGACACAGGCACCAGCACCGGCAGGCACATGGACCTCCGCCATTACTAACTGTGGAGACATGGACGTATCCGTATCGACACCGGCAACACCCGAAGACTCACAGTCACTAAAGTCACCAACATCGGCCCAGGCAGAAGACGAACGCCGGGAACGTTTGGGCACTGGCCGGATATCGTCAGGGCCGGAAGCGGACCCAGAAACACGGGAACCACGAGCCGGACGAACCGACGCCTGAGACAGAACGGCAGCAGCCTCCACCACAGGGGGAACCGGGACACACACCGCAGGAGGCTCCACAGCCACCCCAGCACCCAGCACATCCGGGACCTGAGACACGGACACAGGGCCAGGCGCAGCATCCGAAGACGAGGGAGAAGACGGCAACGCCACACAGGGAGCACCAGGAAGGCCCACGGGAACAACGAGGACGGGGACAGGATCAGGCAGATCAACCGATGGTACCGCAATACCCGGAGGAGGGCCGGCAACAACCGGAGGAACGTCAGGCGCCGCCGGGGGAGCTGCAGTAGCGAACGGAACGCGCACCTCCACAACATCTCCAGAGGCAGCCTCCAGCGGGAGCGGCGGGAAGTCCTCATCACGGAACAAGTTGACAGGAGCAGCGGGGGTAGCAGAGCACCCTGCAGCCTGATGCCCCAACAGGCCACACCGGAAACAGGTACGAGGCTGCCGGGCATAATACACCCGGACGTAGTATCCCATAAGCCGGACAGAAGAAGGTATATCCGACCGCAGGCGCATTCCCAACGTACGAATGTTCGTTCGTCTTCCAGCATACCGGCCCGAGGAGAGCGTGTTCACCCGCACGCTGACAACAGTACCAAACCCCCCGAAGTAACGCCGTAGGAGGTCGTCAGGAAACTCCAGGGGCGCACCATGGATGCTGACATAAGTCAGGGCACCACTACGATCCGAGATCGCCACAGAGCCGGCATCACCCGGCAACGACAACGTACGCCCCTCGTACCGACGGAGGAAGTCACGGTACTCCTCCTCCCCCACGAACTTGAGAACAACCCGGTGGGCAGTAACAAGCTCAATACCAAACACAGCCTCCACCGGGACACGAAGCATGTCACACATAACCAACTCCACATCTGAGTATCCAGCCCGACTAGTGAACTCCAAGCCCACGGAATTCACACGCACAACGGCGGGAAGGCCTCCCATGTCAAACTTGCCACGTCAACACGCAGCCGAGCAGCAACACAAACTGGGGGGGGGGGGGGCAGAGACGCCCACACCACCTAGCGACCAAAATGGTAAACAACCCCAACAGCCACGGAGGGTCGGCAAGACGTCTTCACTCCACTGCCGCCTATCTCTAAATCAGGTCAGGTGTTTAGGTTCTGCTGGCGATTATTTGTATTTGTAGTACGTGGGTGAAGCATTTATAGCGTTGTGGTTCGAACAAAATTCGTCAGTGAAGCACTTGTTCCGGATATGTTCGAACGTCAGCAGTTGTGAGTCGTGTGTAAACCGCTTTTCATTCATAAACAGGGGGTTTGGCGGGTGCATGGAATCACTTTTGGATCTTTGTTTGGAGGACGGGCTGTGTCAGGATCATGTGAGCGAACAAGACATTGGTACTACAGCCCGTCCTCATCAACAACAACAAAAAAAAACAAATCCATTCCATCCACCCGCCAAATCCCCTGTTTATGAATGAAAAACGGTTTACACCAACCCGTCCTCGACTCAAGTCCATTACATTCAGCGGTCAACCCCACAGACGCATTCATAAATTTTAATATGCTGTTCATTCAAAACGGAAATTTTCTCAAGTATAAATTAATTTTATGATATATTAGCATATTGTGTATAAATAGGCATAGGTTAGGTTAGGTCAGGTGTTTAGGTTCTGTTGGCGATTATTTGTATTTGTAGTACGTGGGTGAAGCATTTACAGCGTTGTGGTTCGAACAAAATTCGTCAGTGAAGCACTTGTTCCGGAAATGTTCGAACGTCAGCAGTTGTGAGTCGTGTGTAAACCGCTTTTCATTCATAAACAGGGGTTTGACGGGTGCATGGAATCACTTTTGGATCTTTGTTTGGAGGACGGGCTGGTTTACACACGACTCAAACCGATTTCGTTCGAACACTTCCGGAACAAGTGATTCACTGACGAAATATGTTCGAACCACAACGCTGTAAACAGCCCGTCCTCCAAACAAAGATCCAAAAGTGATTCCGTCCACCTGCCAAACCCCCTGTTTATGAATGAAAAGCGGTTTACACGACTCACAACTGCTGACGTTCGAACATATCTGGAACAAGTGCTTCACTGACGAATTTTGTTCGAACCACAACGCTGTAAATGCGTCACCCACGTACTACAAATACAAATAATCGCTAACAGAACCTAAACACCTAACCTAACCTATGCCTATATATATATGCACAATATGCTAATATATNCCACGAGAACCAACAAGCAAGAAGGAGTATCAATCTATTCAATTTCAACAATAAGAGGATCGACTGGGGAAAAAATAAATATAGACCTTGCAAACATTTAATGGAAGACAGAATAGCTCAACTGACAGCTGAAGCATACAAGATCAGTTTGAAACATGTGCCTGTGAGGAGGGTCAGAAAGAGGAACACTTTAGAAAGAGAACGCAGACGATTGTACAGAAGGATAAAAATCACGGAAATGCTTAAACAGACACGACTTTCACAGGGAAAATCAAACAATCTAAACAGGAATATCTAAGAAATAGAGAAAGGTGAAGCGATCATACGAGTCTGGATATGGAATTGAACAAAGCTATATAAGAAATTAAGAAAAACCCAAAATATTTTTTCACATATGCAAAATCAAAATAATAAACTCCATCAGTATTGGACCTTTACTTAGAACTGAAGGTTTGTACGCAGAGGACAACAAAGAAATTAATGAAATTCTAAAAGACCAGTATGAGGCTATGTTTAGCACCCCAATAAACAACATGAAAGTTGACGATCCAATATTTTCTTTATGAATGACATCCAGACTTCCCCACTGCATTAATATCAGCTGTTAACTGATATTAACACGAACTCTGAAGACTTTGAAAGATAATTGATAACATGCCCATGCACTTAGCCATCACTTAACATGTAAAAGATCTGGGTCATGACTTGTGGAATTCAATATTCATAAAGAAATGTAAAGTACCAGTAGCGCGAGCGCTCAGCGTAATATGGAGAAACAGCCTGGACACAGGGGAGATATCAGCAGCACTTAGCTCTGCAGAATAGTTCCTCTGCACACAAGGGGGGGGGGGTAGTAAAGCTTTGGCAAAAAAATGCAGACAATAGAGCGGGAAGATCCTGTCTGTCACAGTTCTCAATCAATATGACAAAATCACAGAAACCTTAGAAAAAAAGCAAAATGCAAATGTTGTATACACAGACTTTGCAAAGGCATTCGACAAATGTGACCATGGAATGATAGCCCATAAAATGAGATCAATTGGAATAACGGGTTAAGTGGAGTGTTGAATTTTAAACTTTGTCAAACAGAATGCAGAGTGTGACGGTCAATCAAATAAGATCAAGCCCAAGTGCAGTGAAAAGCTCTGTTCCCCAGGGCACAGTCCTTGCACCGCTGCTATTTCTCATTCTTATTTCGGATATAGACAAAAATACTGGTCATAGCTTCGTGTAATCCTTTGCAGATGATATAAATCAGCATCAAGATTGCCTCTGTAGAAAATACTGAAAAACTACAGGCAGATATTAATAAAGTTTTCGATTGGGCAACTTAAAATAATATGCTATTTAACGGTGATAAGTTCCAGTACTGAGGTATGGTGAAAACGAGGAACTTAAACGAAACACAGGGTACAGGGACACAATTATAGAATGAAAGCAACATGTAAAAGATCTGGGAATTATGATGTCTGACGACCTGACATTCAGTGAACATAACTGAGCAAATATAGCGACGGCCTGGAAAATGATAGGATGGATTATGAGAACGTTCAAATCCAGAGACCCCACAGCAATTCTAATATTATTTAAATCACTGGTGCTGTCCCGTCTTGAGTATTGCTCGGTACTTACCTCTCTTTCAGAGCAGGAGAGATCTCTGAATTAGAGGAAATACAGAGAACATATTCGACACGCACAGAAACGATATAACATCTAAATTATTGGGACCATTTGAAAGCTCTCAAAATGTACTCTTTGGAAAGGAGACAAGAGAGGTATCAAATAATATATACATGGAAGATACTGGAGTGCCAGGTCCCAAATTTGCACAGAAGAATAACAACATACTGGAACGAAAGGTATGGAAGGAAATGCAGGATAGAACCAGAGGGGAGTAGAGGTGCTATTATCTAAGATGCACTTATCTAAGTTCTTGCAAGAAGTGCCGGAATTGCCAGGCTGTAGTGGATATGTGGGCCTGCGGGCCGCTTTAAGGAACAGCCTGTTGGACCAAGTTATCACAAGTCGAGACTAGGCTTGGGGAGTAGAACAACTCCCGAGACCCTCTCTAACACCTATCCCCACCACCCTTCATCGCCCTTTCTACTCCCACGCCCACGCTCCCCAACTCCACACCACAACCCCACTCCACCACCATTTTTTTTTTTGGAGTAAAGAGGAAGGAGAGGCATAGGTGAAGGGAAGTATAGAAGTGGGAAATACAGTGATGAGGTATGAAAGCAGGCGGGCTGTCTGCCTTGCTGACACGATGTGTTGGGTGTTGGCAGCTAAGCTAAGCTGGCTCTCTTTTGTCAGGGAGCTGTGAGTGTGTGAGAGGTTCTTCACATGTGTTTCACCATATATGGATGTCTATAGATGAATACTAGTTCCAAGGGTTGTTATAGCCGGGGGGAAGGGTTGTAGAGATAAGCTCCCATCGCTTGTAAAGTGCCTGATGGTGTGCGTCTCAAATAGTCTCTGACAACCAAGTCCAGCTCCCGGCCTGCACGTGTGGCTTAAGACTCTAGGTCTGGCGGAACTGCTTCCACAAACAGGAGAAGGGGCGAAGGCGGGCCTTTGGCGCCTTAAAACCAGTTGCTTCGGGCAGATGGGACTCGCTAGTCTGGGAAGGCAGTTCATCTAGGGGAACCGCTATTGAAACCTTGCAACAAGAACACATATGTGATAACATACATCTGATCACAAATGTCATATCATTAATGAAAACACTCAAACGACAAGGCCGACGGGTACTTATCAACTGGGTGCCAAGTCATGTGGGAATAATAGGAAATGACATTGCAGACGAAGCTGCAAAGCTTGCAACTAAGAGAAGAAATGTAGACATATACATACCACAGAGTCTATCACAGATTAATTAAGTAATTAGAAACATAGCAATGCAAAAGATGAACAGTGACCACAACACAGCAATTGCAACATCAGGATCTGCGGGTTGGTACAAGAATTCAACCAACTACGAACCACTTATGTTGACGAAAGAGAGCAGTAGAACAACAGAAGTACTCTTACATCGCATCAGGCTTGGATACCCATGTGCATGGGAAATAGGCTTACAGGTTCCGGGAGATGAGAGGAAATGTCAGCACTGTAGAGAAATGCCTGACAGACCACTGGAACATTATCTAACACAGTGCATAGTTACAAACCCATTAAGATTTCAACTAAGATTCAACAAAGCAGAAGAAGTTGTTAAACACATATGGCAAAATCTTACTGAAACGACCATACGAGTCATAAATACTCATACTCCGCCCAAGTAAAACAGAAACAAGCAACACATAGTGGGCCAGCCAGAGGCTTAGGGCCCTGAAAAAATCTCAAGATAACCTCAAGATAAGTTGACAAGAACAGTAATTATAAATTTAGAGAAAGTAGGAGATAGGAGCTAGAAATTCAATCAGTCGATGAAATGTAACAAAACACTCGTACCCTCTTCAGGCGGTCGATAAGTGAGATGTACTGAAATAAGAAGTTGTAGAAGCCGCCTCCATCCACAACTATTGGCCAGACTCGACAAAGAATTTGAACGTCAGGAGAGTTATATTGTAAGACAACAGACACAACAAGACTAACAGGCGGGGTATAAAGAGCTAAACCTTACTTCCCCAACCTTACTGTCAGGTAAGTACTACCACAACCTTCACCGCCCCCCCTTCCCCACGGCACCTACCACCACCACTACCTCCACCACCAGCACTACCACAACTACTACCACCACCCGCACTACCACCACCACCACCAGCACTACCACCACCACCACCAGCACTACCACCACCAGCACTACCACCACCAGCACTACCACCACCACCACCAGCACTACCACCACCACCAGCACTACCACCAGCACCACCACCAGCACCACCACCAGCACTACCACCACCACCACCACCAGCACTACCACCAGCACTACCACCACCACCACCACCAGCACTACCACCACCACCTCCACCACCAGCATCACCACCACCAGCACTACCACCACCACCACCACCACCAGCACTACCACCACCACCAGCACTACCACCACCACCAGCACTACCACCAGCACCACCACCACCACCACCACCACTACCACATCTAAAACAATTACCGAACCTAAACTCAGCCCTCGTCCCTCCACCACCAAGACAAACACAACACCACCCTCAACCTTACTACACACAAATCATCTGAAACACTCACCAGACCTCGGATCAACCAGGCTGTTCTTGTTTGCATCCAGGAAGTAAACAAAAACAGAATAGCTTCTGTCGGCTAAATCTCAATGAATTTATCGTAGTCTCTCGGAACGCCTCATTAGTTTTCCTGTAAGAAATCTCAAAGTCTCGCACTTCTGAAATGGCAATTGTTCTCTGGCTGCCTCAGCTCAACCCCTCTACTTTTAATTGAGTTTACCCGGCACCCTCTACAGGGACTCACCACCCAGCAAGTCTTTGTGTGCAAATTGGGCGGGTCATCACCTTCACTTGTCTCCTGCGCGTATCGTCCGTCTTCCTGAGATTACTGCTCCACAGTTCTAAGATGATCCGGTTGGTCTTCCATGGGAGACGGGAGAGAGATGATCTTGAGATGATCTTGACATGATTTCGGGGCTTAGCGTCCCCGCGGCCCGGTCCTCGACCAGGCCTCTTTTTATTGTTACCCCCCCCCCACCAGGAAGCAGCCCGTAGCAGCTGTCTAACTCCCAGGTACCTATTTACTGCTAGGAAACACGGGCATCAGGGTGTAAGAAACATTTTGCCCATTTCTCTCCGCCTCCACCGGGGATCGAATCCAGAACCTCAGGACTATGAACCCGAAGCGCTGTCCACCCAGCTGTCAGGCGCCGATGCTAGAGCAAGAGCAGATCTTTGAACACTTTCTACCAACATCTTGCCTGGTTCTGCAGGCGGGGTAGACCGCCCACGGCTCGGGTGGTGGGCGTGGAGGTACCTTGACGAAGTAGTGAGCACCGCCCTCGTAGACCAGGTCGAAGGTGTTCTTCAAATATTTCCATGGTTGAGTATATACTGCTATGTTCTGTTCTCTCTAGTCCGGCAGTGTTGTTCTTGCTCTGTTGCAGACAACTGCCACAAGGTTTGTGTAATGACATCTTCATGGTGTTTGCAATTCAGTAGTTAGTGACAGTAAGACCAGAAGGCATGGCAGGATGTGCAGAATACCTCCATTGACGAACAGAGGTGCAACAGGTACTCTGAGAGAGAACTCTATCAACATCAGAGGCCCGAGACTGTTCAACACGCTTCCACTACACATAAGGGACATAACTGGCCGACGCCTCACAGTGTTCAAGAGAGAACTATCAACATCAGAGGCCCCGAGACTGTTCAACACGCTTCCACTACACATAAGGGACATAACTGGTCGACCCCTCACAGTGTTCAAGAGAGAACTATCAACATCAGAGGCCCGAGACTGTTCAACACGCTTCCACTACACATAAGGGACATAACTGGCCGATCCCTCACAGTGTTCAAGAGAGAACTATCAACATCAGAGGCCTGAGACTGTTCAACACGCTTCCACTACACATAAGGGACATAACTGGCCGACCCCTCACAGTGTTCAAGAGAGAACTATCAACATCAGAGGCCCGAGACTGTTCAACACGCTTCCACTACACATAAGGGACATAACTGGCCGACCCCTCACAGTGTTCAAGAGAGAACTCTCAACATCAGAGGCCCGAGACTGTTCAACACGCTTCCACTACACATAAGGACATAACTGGCCGACCCCTCACAGTGTTCAAGAGAGAACTATCAACATCAGAGGCCCGAGCTGTTCAACACGCTTCCACTACACATAAGGGACATAACTGGCCGACCTCTCACAGTGTTCAAGAGAGAACTATCAACATCAGAGGCCCGAGACTGTTCAACACGCTTCCACTACACATAAGGGACATAACTGGCCGACCCCTCACAGTGTTCAAGAGAGAACTATCAACATCAGAGGCCCGAGACTGTTCAACACGCTTCCACTACACATAAGGGACATAACTGGCCGATCCCTCACAGTGTTCAAGAGAGAACTATCATCATCAGAGGCCCGAGACTGTTCAACACGCTTCCACTACACATAAGGGACATAACTGGCCGACCCCTCACAGTGTTCAAGAGAGAACTATCAACATCAGAGGCCCGAGACTGTTCAACACGCTTCCACTACACATAAGGGACATAACTGGCCGACCCCTCACAGTGTTCAAGAGAGAACTATCAACATCAGAGGCCCGAGACTGTTCAACACGCTTCCACTACACATAAGGGACATAACTGGCCGACCCCTCACAGTGTTCAAGAGAGAACTATCAACATCAGAGGCCCGAGACTGTTCAACACGCTTCCACTACACATAAGGGACATAACTGGCCGACCCCTCACAGTGTTCAAGAGAGAACTATCAACATCAGAGGCCCGAGACTGTTCAACACGCTTCCACTACACATAAGGGACATAACTGGCGACCCCTCACAGTGTTCAAGAGAGAACTATCAACATCAGAGGCCCGAGACTGTTCAACACGCTTCCACTACACATAAGGGACATAACTATCATTACTAGTACAGTGACCCACCATAACTACCATCACAGTACACAGTGACCACCATAACTACCATCACAGTACACATTGACCACCATAACTACCATCACAGTACACAGTGACCACCATAACTACCATCACAGTACACAGTGACCACCATAACTACCATCACAGTACACAGTGACCACCGTAACTACCATTACCCAGTATTAACAAAGCATCACAACCAGCAGGATAATAACCCAGCCCGTCCTGCGGCGGGTAGGAGCCTGGTAGGAGGCTGGTCGACGACCGGGCCGCGGGGACGCTAAGCCCCCCGGAAGCACCTCAAGGTAACTTACTCACGTCTGCTAAGCGTCAAATATGAAACGGTTGGCCTAACCAGGAGCGTACGACCCTGGGCAGGCCTTAGTTAGCGCTCTGGAGCCAGATTCACGAAGCAGTTACGCAAGTACTTACGAACCTGTCCATCTTTCCTCAATCTTTGGCGGCTTTGTTTACAATATTAAACAGTTAATGAGCTCCGAAGCACAGGAGGCTGTTTATAACAATAACAACAGTTGATTGGCAAGTTTTCATGTTTGTAACGGTTTAATAAATGTAAACAAAGCCGTCAAAGATTGAGGAAAGATGTAGACATTCGTAAGTACTTGCGTAACTGCTTCGTGAACCTGGCCCTATAGTTCAAGGAAGCATAACAACCTCGCCAGCATCAGGAAGCTGACGCCCTGCTAGCGAGCCGTGAAGTGTGAGGACAGGAGGAGAGGCGTTAACGACTATCGTGTTAAGAACAGGAAATAATTTTAGTTAAATAAATAACGGATCATTTGGAAATCTTTCAAGAAGGTGGGTTTAGGTTAAGCAGTTACAAGGGTTGCAGTGAGGCCTCCGTCCGGCGAGAAGCTGTGGTTTCTCACCCACAATGGCCGTCATCTTCACAAGTCATGATGGCATTACTCTTCGTAAGAACATCAGGGCATCTCCTTCTTATGATCACCACTGCTAGCCACTAGTGGCACCAGAGTTACCCCACACCAATCAACCATCGTACACTAGATGGCACAGATACCCCCACACCCTTTACCTACCACGTACACTGGTGTCGCTACCACATTGATCCCAACCACACACCACGTACTACTCTAGTGGCACCAAGACCCACACCATCCACCGCGTACCCCCAAAAACTGGTGGCACCAGACCCCACCACCACCACCTTGTAATCAATGGTTGGCACCAGCCCACCACTCACCACCGTCGACATGGTGGATCAGACCCACCACACCACCACGTACAATGGTGGCACCAGATCCTCCATCAAACCATTACCTTCTTACACTGGTTGGCAACCTTCAGACACCGCCACCTCACCTCCGTTAAATGGTGGCACTCAGTATCCCACACCATCCATCCACTTAGATAGGGAGGAGGAAAGGAAGTATTGGAACTGTGAGGCGAGAAAGCTTGGAAGCCCGAGGCCACGCAGCGAACCCACTTACAGCTAGTGGCACAGACACACCACGAGGCGATCGATATCAATGATTGGGCAACATCATAATGAGACCCCACCACTACACCACCTATCGTAACACTAGGTATGGCACGCAACAGAAAAACCACGAACCAACCAAGCATTGACTATAACATGGTGGCACACTAGATTACACCACACCAAAATCACCTACCTCGTACATTAGTTGCTGCAACCAAGACCCACCCGAACAACAACACGATAACAACAAATGGTGGAGCACCAGAAACCAAACCAAAGTCCAAACCACACTCGTACACTTGATTGACACCACTAGAAAACAAAACCCCACACCACCACGTTACACATAGTGGCACCAAAAAATAGAAAAACCAATACAACCTCACCTCGTTATGTACACAGTGGCACCAAGCGACTCACGAAGGCGAGCACCACGGTTTGTACACTTTGGGGCAGTAGAGCACACAGACCACCACTGGAATCACACCCTTTGAGAAGCCCCCAACACACACTCACCGTCCAACTATTACGACCATCCAGTCCGCCACAACCACCCAAGCGTGGGGCTAACGACCGCTTTAAACGCCTCTATTCCTAGTCCAAATGAGCGGCCATCTGACCATCATTTGGTATAACCATTAAAACCATGGTAGACCGCGTACAAGTGCTGAAGTCTACAAAACCTTACCCGTTAATGTCACTCCAAGATATGTGAGTACTGTCACAGCTCCACGGGGAACACATAACCCCAGACCTACCGGATTTAAACCTTTACAAAAACAACCCTCTCATAATCCCCCAATCCCCCCCCACACCCCGTTACCTTACTCAAACCCCCCACACTGAAAAATACACTTGCGGGGATGGGGTTGCCAATGAAGGTACTGAGGACGCCCGCCGCCGCATGTCACAGCATGTTTAATTGTTTAAATTTGTTGAACGTGCTGTTGAAGACAAGCGAGGTGAAAATTGGTGAGCTTCCCCGTCCCGCCCGAGTTGTATATCGAAATCTTTGGAGAGCAGTGGACCCACGATGGCGGGTGCAGTGAGACCAAGAGGAGCGGAGTTGTTCGGGAACACCCCGAGTGGCGGGTGTCAGGGAAACCAAGAGGGGTGTGTCGGGACCCAGATGGCGCGGTGTCAGGGACCCAAGATGGCGGGTGTTAGGGCTCCCAAAAGATTGGCAGGGTGTCAGGGACAAGATGGCGGGTGTTGTTCAGGGGGGAACCCAAAGGTGGTGAGGGTGTGGTCATGTGACCCAAGATGGCGGGTGTGTCAGGGACCCAAGATGGCGGAGTGATGGTAAGGGAACACAGAGATGGTGTGGGTTGTGGCAGGGAGACAAGATGTCGGCGTGTGTCAGGAACCCAAGATGGGGTGTAATTTTATGTGTCAGGGCCCAAGCATGTGTGGGTGGTCTTATATGTGTCAGGGACCCAAGATGGTTTGGAGAATTTTGTGGCAGGGACACAGTATGCGCGGGTGTGTCAGGGGAAACAAGATGGCGCGGCTTACTTATTGTGTCAAAGGGACCCAAGAAATGGTTGGGTAGTGTCAGGGACCCAAGATGCAGGGTGATGTGTCAGGGAACCCAAGATGGTGGTGTTTCCTTATGGGATTTCCCACTTGATGGTGGGTGTGTAAGCTGGATTTCCCTGATCTAGTTGTTTTGTGTTGTTTTTTTTTTTCTTTTTCCCTTCCTTTCTCTTAGTATGTGTCCAGGGACCAAGATTGGTGGGTGTCGTGTCAGCGTAGAAAGTTCACGGTAAGGTTGACCATGGGTCCAGGGACCACAATAGTATGGGTGGCGTCTCGTGTCCAGGTAACCACAAGCAGGGATTGGGTTTGTCGGGTGCAAATTTTCTCTTGGTCCGTGGACCTCATAGTGAAAACATAAAGGTGGCTATTGCATTAGGAACGTCTTTTCTTGTGGCCCTTTCCTCCGGGACCTCAAGATGTGGGTGTGTGTAGGGACCCAAGATGGTGGTGTGTGTTCGGGACTCCATAGTAGACCGGTGTTGTGTCGGGACAGACACTCCGCGACAGGTCTCCCTGACCCAGCATACTATTGTGAATAGAGGTCTACCCCAGCCAGACAATCGCTGGATAATTACACAAGACCCCACAGCCCCCTTCCGCCCTCACAGTCCAACCATCCACATCAAAATCCAGCCGTATCTGAATAGCTGTTAGATGAACTGATTCTACCCACGGATCCGCAAAACTAATATCCTACTTGAAAACATGTGTACTACATAAAATGGAAAGCGGCATGGCGACGCACTTCCCCACTTCTGTTTTGGGGTCCTCTCGCAGGTTAGGACGAAGATCATTTTAAATTTAGCATTTCTGATGTTGGTGATAACACCTTGGCAAGGAACGATGAAACTAACACCAATAAAATAATCAACAAATACTACAATAGACGATTATGAAATTGAGTGAATCATCACCAGATCTCAACAGCGCTCTCAACCATTACTATTAAAAACCAGCCACTCAACTCTGGCACATTCTACCCATCGGAGACCAAGGCAGAAATTCCGACGACACGAAACTAGACAACCACCACCAGAATCCACATACACCACTACACGCAGCAAGTTCCCTTCACCATCACTACCAACTGACGTCGGCATCTTCTCCATCCCAGCACACACACATTTCGAGGCATGACACTAAATTATCAGCGATCAGATTCAGGAAGAAAAAAGGAGCTGATAGCCAGCTCATAGGACATTGCAAAAAAGTCGAGATCAGGGCTACGCACAACGTCATGACAGCAGAATCAAGGGACACGGAGCCTCTATTGCATGCTTATAATAAAGTGATGCTACCACAGCATATGGGCAGCGATCACCACACTAGACTACTGACGCACACCAATTGTTAGTGGCTGGGGCAAGTTTTGTGCCTATCCCAAAGCGATGAAATGTGGGCTCACAGCCAAACAGGCACAAAATGAAGACAAGACAATCATTCTTGGAGTTCTAAGAACTGCCAAATCTTTTAATCTACGAGAGGAGTTGTCCCTGTCCAGTGTTAAAAGCAGAATTAAGGAATGAATGCTAAGCTTGCCAATTAGCTAGCAGGGATCCACTTACGTAAAATGATATTGCTAAGAAAAACTGAGTTCTGTGCTGCTAAACGGAGGAAACAGGAGAAGCAATAAAAAACGCATGTCACAATGTCAAGTATGATACGCAGTTTATATCTGCAAGCAGAAACTTCAGGTCAACTGCTCGAGCGAAGCCCGAGACGCTCACCTTATATCCCGTACTAACGCACGCGTTACTTTTCAATGTGATTATCTTCCCACTTTGTGGCAGGTATGAGGATATGTCAGTCAATATGATTACTTATTGGATTTCGCCATGCTGACCATGTAGGCGATTTGAGACTATACCGCACTTTCACACTGATTGAAGCCTTATGAAGCAGAGTGTGTGAATCAAGAGAAGCACAGAACCAGTGTCAAATCTCGTAGAATGAGGTACATGCATGGTTGCAGCTGGCAATCCCTATCATTATATACGAAGAGGAGGAGGACGCGAGAAAGAATATCAGTAAAGCGAGAGATCCGTCAGGATTCACAATACCAATGAGCATCGGAATGGAGAAACTAACAGCTTGATTACGGCGGATGAATATTGGAATGAGACAGTGACGGACAACACTAGACCAGCGAATCAACAATTGAAAGGTGAACACCTGAGGGAACAAATAAAAATAAAAAGGCCTTTTTGTTTTGTATTTTCTCCGTCATGAATAATGAACCCCACCGTTATGGAGCATGTAGCCGAATACAATATTTATGATACCCCATTGTCTTAAGGTAGTATACACTACTTATTGCACATGAAA
>WNGS01159513.1:43427-52876 GCA_020271785.1 Procambarus virginalis
TGGAGACAGACACAAAGGGGCGAAAACTGTGGAAATTGGCGTAATATCCACGGATGTTCCACTGAAGAATAGACATCGACAAAAAGAGAAAGGATAGCAACAGAAAATAAAGAAGAAATAAAGGTGAAAAAGGAACACAGCACGTTAAAGAAGCACAGGGTCAGGGTCAGGGTCAGCAAAGTCAGGGTTAGGGGGCATGGGTAAACTGAGTAAAGGAGAAGGGAAAGGAGCGGGAGGACAGACGAGAGGAGGAGGAGGATGAGGAGACAACCAAGAGGGGTGGGCAAGGAGAGGAGGAGGAGATAACTGAGAGGGACAGGCAAGGAGAGGAGGAGGAGGAGGAGGGGCAGAAAGAGAGGAGCGCACCTCAGCAAGGGCAGTAACCGAGATGGAACTGGGGGCTAAAGAAACCCCCCACAGTAGGAACAGGGGGCTCCACCACCGAAGCGGGAGGGGAAGGAACGATAGAATCAGAGATAGGGGGTGAAGAAGAAAGCGAAGCCTTCTTACCTGCCGAGAAGGAGGAAGGAGAGGAGCCAGGTTTCCGCTTCAGACTCAAAGAGACAAGTGTCCCAGCAGGAATGTACTGGGTAACAGACTCTAGCGTCTCAATAGGAGAAGAAGAACGAGAGCGAACATGACCTCCGGGAGAGCGATGGACATTTGCCCACACAGTCAGGCGGCGTAGAGAGCCAAGAGACGGAGGAGAATGATGGGAAGGAGGACCAGAGGGAGAGGAGAAAGAAGACACAGGAGACATGACAGACTGGGTAGAAAGAAGGGGAACCCCAGACAGAGAACCAGGAGGGGGACCCTCCGGGACAGAACTCAAAGGAACAGGGGGGGGAGGTGGTGGGCGTGTCCAGGTCTAAGGCTTGGAAACGGTTGTGAGACTGAGAAAGGTGGGAAGGACGAGGAGAGGAAGAGCATACCACGTGAATATAGAAGACACCAGCGAAAGAGGGGAGACGATGAACTTGGCGCCGAGCCTCAGGAAATGACAAACGCTCCCGGTGCTTCAAGTTGAGGACGGCTGCCTCAAGTTTGTAATGTATACACGTGCGGGAGAAGGTAGGGTGGGCCTCACTGCAATTGAGGCAGCGGGCCTGGGGAGAAGTGAACTCCAACTTAGAGTGACCCTCGCCCCCACACATGGGACAGAGACAGGACTAGAGCATTTGAGGGCACCATGTCCAAACCTCCAGCACTTTTTGCAGAGCAGAGGAGATGGAATATACTCCTGAACGAAGCACCTGGTACCAGCAAGAATGACAGAGGGCGGAAGGGTCCTACCATGAAAGGTAATCTTCACAACCCGAAGGGGCAGACGCCGACAACCACAAGGGGGCAAGTAAGCGTATCCACCTGAAGGACAGAATGACCTTGGGCCTCGAGGATATGCTTGATATCCTCGTGGCAGTCTTTTAGATTTTTAACACCGGTTGCAACATGGTGAGGAGAACAGTGCCAACACTGGCATTTAACCGAGCGTTCTTGGAGACCCGAACAGGCGTCTCGCCAATGCAGGATAAGACGGCCAGCAGGTGGCTGCATCCTGGGAGGAGCAGCTAAGACACGGGTACCAAGACAGGTGGGGTTGAAGGTAACAGAGGCATCTACTAAATCAACAGGATGCCTATGAAGGGAAAATCGTCAGGAGTTGAATCTAAAGGATGGAGGTCAAAGTATTTAGTCCACGTAGCAGGACCAAACAAAGCATGGTATGAATTAGTATGGGAAGGAAGCATACGAGAGCGGCCGTGGTGGGGACGACGATGTCTCTCTAAAGGGACTCTCTTCCTTTAGAGAGAGAGACCGGTCATACAGCGCAGTAACCACAATAAGAGATGAAGCCATGCAAGGGGACGAGGCGGTCACCACAGCAGGCTTGGGGCTCGACCCAATCACAGAGGAGGGAGGGGAGCAGGCAGGAGTCTGGTCTGGGCCTAAACCGGGCCCTATAGCGGGGGCTACAGAGCCCGGTCTTCCAGGACAGTTCGACTCGGGGGCCTGGTCGCCCACCCCATGAGCCTGGGTAAGAGAAGTCGTGTCGTTATCCATGCATCAATCAATTTCAAAGGTTTGGGACCTGGAACCAAGGGATACCACCTACCAGGGCAGCCAGGGAGGACGAGCGTGGACCAGTGCAGGAAGGCTGCATCGTCCCCAGCGGTGCTCCCCCTTTTCATCAGGGGAGTCCTACTACATCGTCCATTCTCCCACACTGGTGCTAAGACCCCATTCCCCCTATCGCCCGAGCCTGGACACCAAACCATCCACTCAGGGTGGCCCCTCTAGCGGGTGGTCCGATGGCTCACAAGGCCCCTACGTGGTGCCCTTCAGCACGTACACCACCCAAAGAGAGGGCAAAGGCAACTCACACCGATCCCAGGGAGGTGTACATGAGTCCCTCACTACGGCAAGGACGCGCCACGGAGGGGACATACACACTAAATTTTTTCCAATTATTAGGGGGAAGGATTTCTGGTCATTATTTCACCTGGGAATTATGTACTGTTGGGCGGGGTTTTTATCTAGTAAATCGAGGCTCTTGGGCCACCAGCTGTGGGAGCGGGGCGTCTCATCTTGGAGTAATCTTTCTAACATTGGGTCTTCTAACATTTGGATGGTGTTCCACACGCTCATGCTGCAATCTAGTTTAGTGGCTGTATGTTCAGGAGTTCATGGAGCTCCTGTATTGTCTGATCATATGGTGGACGGTGTTTTGCTGCTATCCTTAGTGCCTTATTTTGCACTGCTTGCAGTTTTTGCATGTTAGTTTTCTTCAAGGTGTGTAGTGGTACTGGGGGATACTCTAGATGCGGCCGAACTAGAGCCTTATATAAGTGTATCTGAATATTTTGTTCTGAGGCTTTGGAAACTCTTCAGTTTTCCTAAGGCTGCTTTGGATTTGTTTAGTCGGTCCTTTACACGAATTTTGATCCCTGTTCTATTTATCAGGAGTCCCAGTATTCTGCCCACCTCCGCATATTGGATCGGGCAGTTGTCCAGGATAATGGGGTCCGGGTTTCTTTTTTGCAATGTGTATTATCTGAAACTTTATTTGTTTGTGTTAATTTTCCATTGCTTCTCAAAGTTGTTTATAAGTTCAATTGCTGCTTGGTCTCGTCGGCTAGTAGCGGCTTTGATGGTCCCGGTTGGCATATTATTTGTGTGACATCGTCAGCATATGTGATGTATTCTCCATGTTGGGATTTGGGTAGGTCAGCTGTATATATGTTGAATAGAGTGAGAGAAGGGCAGCTTTCTTGTGGTACTCCACTTTTCAGTTCTATTACGTCACCCAAGTAGCTGCTGATATTGAGCCTAGCAGTTTTGTTGTCTATAAAGCTGCAGAGAGTAGCAGTAAATCTCTCAGGAAGTCCTAGCTCAGATATCTTATATTTTAGGCCTGTGTGCAACACTTTGTTGAAGGCTTTCAGAACGTCTGTAAGCACTATATTACACTGATCTTTTTTCGACACTGCGCTTGAGGGTTGTAGTCATAAGGGCCCGGGTTCTATTCCGGCCGAGGCGGAAACAAATGGGCAGTTTCTTTCCCCTTGATGGCCCTGTTACGTAGCAGTTAATAGGTACCTGGGAGTTAGACAGCTGCTACGGGCTACTGCCTAGGGATGTGTAACAAAAAGGAGGCCTGGTTGAGTACCGGGCCGCGGGGACGCTAAGCCCCAAAATCATCTCAAGATACTCGTTACCATAACATTTACAGAAGGGGTTAAATTGCTAAGCTATGTTGATGATATAGCATTAGTCATTACAGGTCCTTCACTTCTAAATAAAGCACAAGGTGCATTAGATAAAGTAACATCTGAATGCAGCGTTTTAGGAGTAAAAAATATCTGCACAGAAGTCTAAGGCAATGAGACTAGGCGGCAACACTCCAGACAGGCACCTACGCATTCAAGACATTAACATTCAGTGGGTTACACAATATCAATATCTCGGAGTGTGGATAGATTCTAAAATGACATTCAACAAGCAAGTTCAATATATATATGAAGGAGAAAGCAAAATCACAAATGAATATAATGAGAGCAATCACAGGGTCCCGTCTAGAAGCAGGACACAAAGTGTTAAGAATGTTTTACATACACGCCGTTCGTTCCCTAGTTGATAATGCAGTGCCTGCCTTACTCACTCTTTCTCCTGGTCAGTGGGCAAACGTTGAATTATTCAAAACGATGCAATGCAAGTCATAACAGGAGCCCCCAAATGAACTAAAATACGGAACCTAAGACTAGAAACCAAGCTACATCGATTGAAATAAGGGTAAAAGGGATTGCTGCGTGCATGCTGACCAAGATATTGACTAGACCCAGAATCAGTTCACTTAAAGATATAATCACTGGAGCACTAACTCTGGACAGAAGAGCCTCCAATAGCAATAGGTTGACTCATTGTGCGATAAACACCATCAATACATTCGATGTAACAAACAATCACCAAGAGGGTTGTCGACAAAATACATGCAGACCTTGTTATGCAAGCCTCTTGGGAATCTCCGCCAGCAGACTTTAAGATTATGGTTCTTGAAGGAAAAAAGAACCAGACAAATCCTTATCTGCTACATAATATTGCACAGATGCATATAGAAGCAAACTTGGCATCTGACAGCTTCACTTACTTCACTGATGGATCAGTAGACCAGCAGGGACAAGAAACCGGTGCTGCAGTTAAAGCAGGAAACTCTGTAAATAGTTGGAGACTCTCAAATGGATATTCGACTTTACGAACAAAGATGCTAGCCATTCAAAAGGCTTTGGAACATGCTCCACATACGTGTTAACATCCATCTGATCACAAATGTCATATCATCAATACAAACACTCAAACGACAAGGCCGACGGGTACTTATCAACTGGGTGCCAAGTCATGTGGGAATAATAGGAAATGACATTGCAGACGAAGCTGCAAAACTTGCAACTTAGAGAAGAAATGTAAACATTTATATACCACAGAGTCTATAACAGATTAAGAAAGTAATTAGAAACAGAGTAATGCAAAAGATGTACAGTGACCACAACACAGCAATTGCAACATCAGGATCTGCTGGTTGGTACAAGAATTCAACCAACTACGAACCACTTATGTCGACGAAAGAGAGCAGTAGAACAACAGAAGTACTCTTACATCGCATCAGGCTTGGATACGCATGGGAAATAGGCTTACAGGTTCCGGAAGATGAGAGGAAATGTCAGCACTGTAGAGAAATGCCTGACAGACCACTGGAACATTATCTAACACAGTGCATAGTTACAAACCCATTAAGATTTCAACTAAGATTCAACAGAGCAGCAGTTTTTAAACATATGGGACAAAATCTTACAGAAGCGACCATACGAGTAATAAATACTCATACTCCGCCCAAGTAAAACTAAAACAAGCAACACTTAGTGGGCCAGCCAGAGGCTTAGGGCCCTGAAAAAATGTCAAGATAACCTCAAGATAAGTTGACAAGAACAGTAATTATAAATTTAGAGAAAGTAGGAGATAGGAGCTAGAAATTCAATCAGTCGATGAAATGTAACAAAACACTCGTACCCTCTTCAGGCGGTCGATAAGTGAGATGTACTGAAATAAGAAGTTGTAGAAGCCGCCTCCATCCACAACTATTGGCCAGACTCGACAAAGAATTTGAACGTCAGGAGAGTTATATTGTAAGACAACAGACACAACAAGACTAACAGGCGGGGTATAAAGAGCTAAACCTTACTTCCCCAACCTTACTGTCAGGTAAGTACTACCACAACCTTTACCGCCCCCCCTTCCCCACGGCACCTACCACCACCACTACCACCACCACTACCTCCACCACCAGCACTACCACAACTACTACCACCACCCGCACTACCACCACCACCACCAGCACTACCACCACCAGCACTACCACCACCAGCACTACCACCACCACCACCAGCACTACCACCACCAGCACTACCACCACCACCACCAGCACTACCACCACCACCAGCACTACCACCAGCACCACCACCAGCACCACCACCACCAGCACCACCACCAGCACTACCACCACACCACCAGCACTACCACCAGCACTACCACCACCACCACCACCAGCACTACCACCACCACCACCAGCATCACCACCACCAGCACTACCACCACCACCACCAACACTACCACCACCAGCACTACCACCACCACCAGCACTACCACCAGCACCACCACCACCACCACCACCACTACCACTACCACATCTAAAACAATTACCGAACCTAACTCAGCCCTCGTCCCTCCACCACCAAGACAAACACAACACCACCCTCAACCATACTACACACAAATCATCTGAAACACTCACCACACCTCGGATCAACCAGGCTGTTCTTGTTTGCATCCAGGAAGTAAACAAAAACAGAATAGCTTCTGTCGGCTAAATCTCAATGAATTTATCGTAGTCTCTCGGAACGCCTCATTAGTTTTCCTGTAAGAAATCTCAAAGTCTCGCACTTCTGAAATCGCAATTGTTCTCTGGCTGCCTCAGCTCAACCCCTCTACTTTTAATTGAGTTTACCCGGCACCCTCTACAGGGACTCACCACCCAGCAAGTCTTTGTGTGCAAATTGGGCGGGTCATCACCTTCACTTGTCTCCTGCGCGTATCGTCCGTCTTCCTGAGATTACTGTTCCACAGTTCTAAGATGATCCGGTTGGTCATCCATGGGAGACGGGAGAGAGATCATCTTGAGATGATCTTGACATGATTTCGGGGCTTAGCGTCCCCGCGGCCCGGTCCTCGACCAGGCCTCTTTTTTTGTTACCCCCCCCCCCCACCAGGAAGCAGCCCGTAGCAGCTGTCTAACTCCCAGGTACCTATTTACTGCTAGGAAACACGGGCATCAGGGGTGAAAGAAACATTTTGCCCATTTCTCTCCGCCTCCACCGGGGATCGAATCCAGAACCTCAGGACTATGAACCCGAAGCGCTGTCCACCCAGCTGTCAGGCGCCGATGCTAGAGCAAGAGCAGATCTTTGAACACTTTCTACCAACATCTTGCCTGGTTCTGCAGGCGGGGTAGACCGCCCACGGCTCGGGTGGTGGGCGTGGAGGTACCTTGACGAAGCAGTGAGCACCGCCCTCGTAGACCAGGTCGAAGGTGTTCTTCAAATATTTCCATGGTTGAGTATATATTGCTCTGTTCTGTTCTCTCTAGTCCGGCAGTGTTGTTCTTGCTCTGTTGCAGACAACTGCCACAAGGTTTGTGTAATGACATCTTCATGGTGTTTGCAATTCAGTAGTTAGTGACAGTAAGACCAGAAGGCATGGCAGGATGTGCAGAATACCTCCATTGACGAACAGAGGTGCAACAGGTACTCTGAGAGAGAACTCTTCAACATCAGAGGCCCGAGACTGTTCAACACGCTTCACTACACATAAGGGACATAACTGGCCGACCCCTCACAGTGTCAAGAGAGAACTATCAACATCAGAGGCCCGAGACTGTTCAACACGCTTCCACTACACATAAGGGACATAACTGGCCGACCCCTCACAGTGTTCAAGAGAGAACTATCAACATCAGAGGCCCGAGACTGTTCAACACGCTTCCACTACACATAAGGGACATAACTGGCCGACCCCTCACAGTGTTCAAGAGAGAACTATCAACATCAGAGGCCCGAGACTGTTCAACACGCTTCCACTACACATAAGGGACATAACTGGCCGACCCCTCACAGTGTTCAAGAGAGAACTATCAACATCAGAGGCCCGAGACTGTTCAACACGCTTCCACTACACATAAGGGACATAACTGGCCGACCCCTCACAGTGTTCAAGAGAGAACTATCAACATCAGAGGGCCGAGACTGTTCAACACGCTTCCACTACACATAAGGGACATAACTGGCCGACCCCTCACAGTGTTCAAGAGAGAACTATCAACATCAGAGGCCCGAGACTGTTCAACACGCTTCCACTACACATAAGGGACATAACTACCATACTAGTACAGTGACACCATAACTACCATCATAGTACACAGTGACCACAGTAACTACCATCAAGTACCTGACCACCGTAACTACCATTACCCAGTATTAACAAAGCATCACAACCAGCAGGATAATAACGCAGCCGTCCTGGTCGGCCTGGTAGAGGCCTGGTCGACGACCGGGCCGCGGGGACGCTAAGCCCCGGAAGCACCTCAAGGTAACTTCCTCCGTCTGCTAAGCGTCAAATATGAACCGTTTGGCCTACCCAGGAGCGTACGACCCTGGGCAGGCCTTAGTTAGCGCTCTGGAGCCAGATTCACGAAGCAGTTACGCAAGCAACCTTCCATCTTTCCTCAATCTTTGGTCCTTCCATTTGGCGGCTTGTTTACAATTATTAAACAGTTAATGAGCTCCGAAGCACCAGGAGCTGTTTATAACAATAACAACAGTTGATTGGCAAGTTTTCATGTTGTAAACGGTTTAATAAATGTAACCAAAAGCCGTCAAAGATTGAGGAAAGATGTAGACATCGTAAGTACTTGCGTAACTGCTTCGTGAACCTGGCCCCTATAGTTCAAGGAAGCATAAAACCTCGCAGCATCAGGAAGCTGACGCCCTGCTAGCGAGCCGTGAAGTGTGAGGACAGAGGGAGGCGTTAACGACATCGTGTTAAGAACAGGAAATAATTTTAGTTCAATAATCCAAATGAAACAATTTGGAAATTTAGTTCCAAACTGATCATTTGGAGTCTTTCAAGAAGGTGGGTTAAGCGTTACAAGTGTGCAGTGAGGCCTCCGTCCCGGCGAGAAGCTGTGTTCTCACCCACAAGTGGCCGTCATCTTCCACAACAGTCATGATGGCATTACTCTTCGTAAGAACATCAGGGCATCTCCTTCTTATGATCACCACTGCAGCCACTAGTGGCACCAGTACACCACCACCACCTCGTACACTGGTGGCACCAGGTACACCACCACCACCTCGTACACTGGTGCACCAGACCCACCACCACCACCTCGTACACTAGTGGCACCAGACCCACCACCACCACCTCGTACACTGGTGGCACCAGACCCACCACCACCACCTCGTACACTAGTGGCACCAGAGCCCCACCACCACCACCTCGTACACTAGTGGCACAAGACCCACCCCACCACCACGTACACTATAGCACCAGACCCACCACCACCACCTCGTACACTAGTGGCACCAGACCCACCACCACCACCTCGTACACTGGTGGCACCAGACCCACCACCACCACCTCGTACACTAGTGGCACCAGACCCACACCACCACCACGTACACTAGTACACCAACCCACCACCACCACCTCGTACACTAGTGGCACCAGACCCACCACCACCTCGTACACTGGTGGCACCAGACCCCCCACCACCACCTCGTACACTGTGGCACCAGACCCCCCACCACCACCTCGTACACTGGTGGCACCAGACCCACCACCAC
>WNGS01159513.1:54924-69475 GCA_020271785.1 Procambarus virginalis
GGGGGGGGGGGGGGGGGTAGTAAAGCTTTGGCAAAAAAAATGCAGACAATAGAGCGGGAAGATCCTGTCTGTCACAGTTACTCAATCAATATGACAAAATCACAGAAACCTTAGAAGAAAAGCAAAATGCAAATGTTGTATACACAGACTTTGCAAAGGCATTCGACAAATGTGACCATGGAATGATAGCCCATAAAATGAGATCAATTGGAATAACGGGTTAAGTGGAGTGTTGAATTTTAAACTTGTCAAACAGAATGCAGAGTGTGACGGTCAATCAAATAGGATCAAGCCCAAGTGCAGTGAAAAGCTCTGTTTCCCAGGGCACAGTCCTTGCACCGCTGCTATTTCTCATTCTTATTTCGGATATAGACAAAAAACTGGTCATAGCTTCGTGTAATCCTTTGCAGATGATATAAAAATCAGCATCAAGATTGCCTCTGTAGAAAATACTGAAAAACTACAGGCAGATATTAATAAAGTTTTCGATTGGGCAACTTAAAATAATATGCTATTAACGGTGATAAGTTCCAGTACTGAGGTATGGTGAAAACGAGGAACTTAAACGAAACAAAGGGTACAGGGACACAATTATAGAATGAAAGCAACATGTAAAAGATCTGGGAATTATGATGTCTGACGACCTGACATTCAGTGAACATAACTGAGCAAATATAGCGACGGCCTGGAAAATGATAGGATGGATTATGAGAACGTTCACATCCAGAGACCCCACAGCAATGCTAATATTATTTAAATCACTGGTGCTGTCCCGTCTTGAGTATTGCTCGGTACTTACCTCCTTTCAGAGCAGGAGAGATCTCTGAATTAGAGGAAATACAGAGAACATATTCGACACGCACAGAAACGATATAACATCTAAATTATTGGGACCATTTGAAAGCTCTCAAAATGTACTCTTTGGAAAGGAGACAAGAGAGGTATCAAATAATATATACATGGAAGATACTGGAGTGCCAGGTCCCAAATTTGCACAGAAGAATAACAACATACTGGAACGAAAGGTATGGAAGGAAATGCAGGATAGAACCAGAGAGGAGTAGAGGTGCTATTATCTAAGATGCACTTATCTAAGTTCTTGCAAGAAGTGCCGGAATTGCCAGGCTGTAGTGGATATTGGGCATGCGGGCCGCTTTAAGGAACAGCCTGTTGGACCAAGTTATCACAAGTCGAGACTAGGCTTGGGGAGTAGAACAACTCCCGAGACCCTCTCTAACACCTATCCCCACCACCCTTCATCGCCCTTTCTACTCCCACGCCCACGCTCCCCAACTCCACACCACAACCCCACTCCACCACCATTTTTTTTTTGGGAGTAAAGAGGAAGGAGAGGCATAGGTGAAGGGAAGTATAGAAGTGGAAATACAGTGATGAGGTATGAAAGCAGGCGGGCTGTCTGCCTTGCTGACACAATGTGTGGTGGTGTTGGCAGCTAAGCTAAGCTGGCTCTCTTTTGTCAGGGAGCTGTGAGTGTGTGAGAGGTTCTTCACATGTGTTTCACCATATATGGATGTCTATAGATGAATACTAGTTCCAAGGGTTGTTATAGCCGGGGGGAAGGGTTGTAGAGATAAGCTCCCATCGCTTGTAAAGTGCCTGATGGTGTGCGTCTCAAATAGTCTCTGACAACCAAGTCCAGCTCCCGGCCTGCACGTGTGGCTTAGACTCTAGGTCTGGCGGAACTGCTTCCACAAACAGGAGAAGGGGCGAAGGCGGGCCTTTGGCGCCTTAAAACCAGTTGCTTCGGGCAGATGGGACTCGCTAGTCTGGGAAGGCAGTTCATCTAGGGGAACCGCTATTGAAACCTTGCAACAAGAACACATATGTGATAACATACATCTGATCACAAATGTCATATCATTAATGAAAACACTCAAACGACAAGGTCGACAAGTACTTATCAACTGGGTGCCAAGTCATGTGGGTATAATAGGAATGACATGCAGACGAAGCTGCAAAGCTTGCAACTAAGAGAAGAAATGTAGACATATACATACCACAGAGTCTATCACAGATTAATTAAGTAATTAGAAACATAGCAATGCAAAAGATGTATGGTGACCACAACACAGCAGTTGCAACATCAGGATCTGCGGGACGGTACAAGAATTCAACCAACTACGAACCACTTAGTTTGATGAAAGGGAGCAGTAGAACAACCGAAGTACACTTACATCGCATCAGGCTTGGATACCCATGTGCATGGGAAATAGGCTTACAGGTTCTGCAAGATGAGAGGAAATGTCAGCACTGTGGAGAAATGCCCAACAGACCACTGGAACATTATCTAACATAGTGCACATTACAAACCCATTAAGATTTCAACTTAGATTCAACAAAGCAGAAGAAGTTGTTAAACACATATGGCAAAATCTTACTGAAGCGACCATACGAGTCATAAATACTCATACTCCGCCCAAGTAAAACAGAAACAAGCAACACATAGTGGACTAGCCAGAGGCTTAGGGCCTGTGCAGGAATATTTCCAAAAATCTAGGGGAAGTAAACCCCGAATTGAAACCTCTGCTGTCTTGTGATTAAACCCACTCATGGGAAAGGCTTCGGGAGTCAACCCTGAGGAAAAATCTGGAGTCAGAGTCCCTAAGGCAGTTTGCAGCTGTTTACAGCTACATTCTGGCAACTCCTGCGACACCACTTGTGCCAAGCATATCGGCGCCTGCCCTTCCCTTGGATCACATCAGTAGCGTGGAGAGGGTGAATCTGCTGCATGGGCAACAGCCAGTTCTCCATAATTACTGCCCAGGCCTGTGTCCTGGAGTGAACACTCCAGCATCGCATTAGCGATGGCTCAACATGGGAAGCGACAGTTACCGGTGATGAGCCTACCACTCAATTGGGGTAGAGTGAGGCACCAGGGGTTGCTTCCGTTGGTGGGAGAAATCATCCAATTTCATAGGACAGCTACCACCCGCCTCAAGCTGGGCAGCTCCCAGCCAATAAGGTGCTGTCCCGCCATGGTCCGCCTGCTCCATTGGGTGCGTGGGGCTTAGGCCACAATCCAATAAGTGGATCATCAACCATGCACCAGGCAAAAGAAAACACACACAGAGCCACCCAGCTCTCAAACTAGGAGCATGGAATGTAAGGACCATGACACCGGGTCTCTCGGAAGATCTACTGGAAGTGAACGGCGCCTGCAAGACAGCTGTGTTCAACAATGAACTATGCAGGCTCCAGATTGACATAGTCGCCCTGCAGGAGACACGTCTGCCCACCACCAGCAGCATATGGGAGGACTTTACCATCTTCTGGCAGGGCAAACTTCCGGAAGAGGTAAGGGAGCATGGCGTTGACTTTGCCATCAAGAACAGGTTGTTAGGGCCCATAGTACCGCCCACGGAGGGGTCTGCAAGGATCATCAAACTTCAGCTCCATACAGCAGCAGGAATGGTCAGCCTCATCAACGAATATGCACCAACACTGACCTCCTTCTACCGAAGTGAAGGACGAGTTCTATGATGACCTCGGCCTAACTCTCAAAGACATACTTCAACAAGAGCCAGTCTTCCTCCTGGGAGACTTTAATGCAAGAGTTGGTTCTGTTCACAGCTTCTGGCCTTCCTGCCTGGGCCAGTTTGGATTTGGGAAGATGAATGAGAGTGGGCAGCGCCTCCTGGAGTTCTGCTGTCGTCATGATCTCTGCATCAACAATTCCTTCTTCGACACCAAGCCCCAACATAAGGTTTCCTGGAGACATCCCAAGTCTAAGCATTGGCACCAACTCGACTTGGTGCTTACGGGGTGTAGCAATCTGAGAAATGTCAAACTGACCCCGCAGCTTCCTAAGTGCAGATTGTGACACCGACCACTCTCTTGTCGTTTGTAGAGTAAAGTTCCAGCCCTGGAAAATCAACAGAGCAAAGAAGGAGGGAAGACCATGCATTAACGTAAACAAGACCCGTGACCTTCACAAGGTGGAGGAATTCACTGCGGCGCTGGTAAATGCCCTTTCTGTATCACCCTGCGATAGCGCAAATGAGAGGTGGTCACATCTCAGGGGCGCTATTTTCAACACTGCCATGTCCACCATCGGTAAGAGGCAGAACAAGTCAGCAGATTGGTTCGAGACCAGTGCAGAGGAACTGTTACCCCTCGAAGAGGAAAAGAAACAAGCTCTCTCATCCTACAAGAACCTGCCCTCAGAAAGGAACCTACAGGCCCTCCGTACTGCCCACAGTAGAGTTCAACAAACTGCGAGGCGCTGTTTAACGATTACTGGCTTCGACTCTGTTCCAGAATCCAGACTGCAGCCACTGTCGGCAACATAAGAGGCATGTACGAAGGGATCAAACAGGCAACAGACCCTACACAAAACAGGATGGCTCTGAAGTCAGCCACTGGAGAGATCATTAAAGACGGTGATCAACAGATGAATTGCTGGGTGGAACATTACTCCGAACTCTACTCCAGAGAGAACTTGGTCAGCGTAGAGGCTTTCAATGCAATCGAGTGCCTGCCCATCATGGAAGAACTTGATCTTGAACCGACTGAGGAAGATATTGAGAAAGCAGTGGATTCACTTTCTTCAGGGAAGGCCCCAGGAGATGACGGGATTCTGCCTGAAGTTCTCAAGTGCGCTTGTGGAACACATAAAACTGAGCTTCATGAACTTCTGTGCCAGTGCTGGAGGGAGGGCTCGGTGCCACAAGACATGAGAGATGCAAACATCATCACTCTCTACAAAAATAAAGGTGACAGAAGCGATGTCAACAACTATCGTGGCATCTCCCTCCTCAGCGTCGTCGGCAAACTCTTCACTAGGGTCGTCTTGGTCAGGCTTCAGATTCTTGCTGAAAGAGTCAAAGTGTGNCAAGAATGGCCATTCAAAATCAAATTAATTTCACAAGGCAAAAAAGGCAAAACAAAAAACTAAATCAGGGCCACGGGCTGGCGTGGGGCGGCCAGGAAATGCCGGGCATACTCCACCCAGGAACCCTTCATGCTCCTGCTGAGGGAAAGTGGTTTGTGCTCTCTCTCTTGTACTCACCTAGTTGTACTCACCTAGTTGTGCTTGCGGGGGTTGAGCTCTGGCTCTTTGGTCCCGCCTCTCAACCGTCAATCAACAGGTGTACAGTTTCCTGAGCCTATTGGGCTCTATCATATCTACACTTGAAACTGTGTATGGAGTCAGCCTCCACCACATCGCTTCCTAATGCATTCCATTTGTCAACCACTCTGACACTAAAAAAGTTCTTTCTAATATCTCTGTGGCTCATTTGGGCACTCAGTTTCCACCTGTGTCCCCTAGTGTGTGTGCCCCTTTGTTAAACAGCCTGTCTTTATCAACCCTGTCGATTCCCCTGAGAATCTTGAATGTGGTGATCATGTCCCCCCTAACTCTTCTGTCTTCCAACGAAGTGAGGTTTAATTCCTGCAGTCGGTCCTCGTAGCTCATACCTCTCAGCTCGGGTACTAGTCTTGTGTGTGTGTGTGTGTGTGTGTGTGTGTGTGTGTGTGTGTGTGTGTGTGTGTGTGTGTGTGTGTGTGAGAGAGAGAGAGAGAGAGAGAGTGAGAGTGAGAGAGAGGGGGGGGGAGATTTAACAAACTAACCGAGATAAGAATCAACAACATAATAGCATCACAACCTTAAACACCAACAACATCCACCAAAGCCAACCTCAACACATCCAAACAACAAAACCAAGAACAAAAACACAAACTTGAAAAAAATACAAAATAACGCGGGAACAAGAGCAACCAGCAGTTCCCGCTAAGCAACACAACTTCGCGCGCAAATCCTCAACTTCGTTTTCCCGCCATAAAGGCGCAAATCAGCTAATTTGGCGCGGAAATTACCGTTTAGAGACAATGAACTGCCCGTTAATGTCCTCCAATAGTTATCTAACAGACTGCTTTTGCTTTACAATCTGTTGATCATTAACCATTTCTCTTTGTCTAATATTTACAACCATTTTAATATTCTTTCTTCGGGGAATTCTTTAATGTTTTCTGCGTAATATTACTCGTGGACGATAACTCTCCGTGACGCCGTTCCCGCCAAAGACGGCATTACACTGCGTCCATTAAGACGTATAACATCACGTGAAGGCCTCCATTACGTCACTCAAAACATATTATACTTTCCATAACTTCATTTCAAAGGTGCGCATGACGTCACTTCCAGCTTTGGCGTGACTTAACGATCGCATAGTTCCAACACGTTGAGCCAACACTTAAAGTAAGACGTTACGGCCAAACACTGGAACAGACCAAGGTGGCGCAGTGGTAATACACTCGCCCCGCGCGCTTCACCAGCCATTTGACCTTGGTTCGTATCCTAGCGGGGAGGAATGACACGGCGCCAATCATTAACTGTACACCTAAGTTCACCCAGCAGTGATTGCGTGTCTGGTTGTTAAATAACCGAGGGGTTGTATTACAAGGAAACTAGTGCATAAGGCTTACCATGAGCTATGGGAAGGGAACACTCAGCCTGCTATCATAACATGGTGTCAGCAAGGCGGACAGCCCGTCTGTTATCATAACATCGTGTCAGCAAGGCAGACAGCCCGTCTGCTATCATAACATGGTGTCAGCAAGGCGGACAGCCCGCCTGCTATCATAACATGGTGTCAGCAAGGCAGACAGCCCGTCTGCTATCATAACATGGTGTCAGCAAGGCGGACAGCCCGCCTGCTATCATAACATCGTGTCAGCAAGGCGGACAGCCCGTCTGTTATCATAACATCGTGTCAGCAAGGCGGACAGTCCGCCTGCTACCATAACATCGTATCAGCAAGGCAGACAGCTCGCCCGCTATCATAACATGATATAAGAAAGGCGGACAGTCCGCCTGCTACCATAACTCGAATTATAATGTAAATTTCTACAATTTCCCTTCACCTTTATCTCAATCATTTACCTTTATTTCTACCTCTTCTCTTCCCCTCATAAAAAATAGACAAATACTTAAGTCGAGGGTCATGACCCCTCGTCGGGACCACCCATTTTTAAATGCATTAATTCACAAGTTACTCCTCGTCCAATGTGGCCTTCAGAAAAAAATCTAAACATATGCATGATATCAATTGGCATCTAAGATAGTTTTGCTGCGAGATGAAGGACCCGAGAGAAGAGAGACCATCATGAAGCAAGCAGTTTGGATACTGTTGTTGTTTAAGATTCGCTATTTGGAACAAAAAGTTCCAAGTAGCACGGGCTATGGTGAGCCCGTAGTTGGATGCAGCGATAACGGTCCCAGCTCGTGGAGATCTCTTTACCCGTCCAGCGGGCAGGTCAACGCCTCAAGACGCATCAAGTTATCAGGAAATATCACCTCTTCAACTGGATGCTGCGTGAATGCACTCGTATTAATCAAGAGTGCACTCGCATTAATCAATAATGTGCCCGCATTAATCAAGAATGCACTCGCAGTAATCAAGAATGCACTCGCAGTAATCAAGAATGCACTCGCAGTAATCAAGAATGCACTCACAGTAATCAAGAATGTACTCACAGTAATCAAGAATGCACTCGCAGTAATCAAGAATGCACTCGCAGTAATCAAGAATGCACTCGCAGTAATCAAGAATGCACTCGCAGTAATCAAGAATGCACTCGCAGTAATCAAGAATGCACTCGCAGTAATCAAGAATGCACTCGCAGTAATCAAGAATGCACTCGCAGTAATCAAGAATGCACTCGCAGTAATCAAGAATGCACTCGCAGTAATCAAGAATGCACTCGCAGTAATCAAGAATGCACTCGCAGTAATCAAGAATGCACTCGCAGTAATCAAGAATGCACTCGCAGTAATCAAGAATGCACTCGCAGTAATCAAGAATGCACTCGCAGTAATCAAGAATGCACTCGCAGTAATCAAGAATGCACTCGCAGTAATCAAGAATGCACTCGCAGTAATCTAGAATGCACTCGCAGTAATCAAGAATGCACTCGCAGTAATCAGAATGCACTCGCAGTAATCAAGAATGCACTCGCAGTAATCAAGAATGCACTCGCAGTAATCAAGAATGCACTCGCAGTAATCAAGAATGCACTCGCAGTAATCAAGAATGCACTCGCAGTAATCAGGAATGCACTCGCAGTAATCAAGAATGCACTCGCAGTAATCAAGAATGCACTCGCAGTAATCAAGAATGCACTCGCAGTAATCAAGAATGCACTCGCAGTAATCAAGAATGCACTCGCATAATCAAGAATGCACTCGCAGTAATCAAGAATGCACTCGCAGTAATCAAGAATGCACTCGCAGTAATCAAGAATGCACTCGCAGTAATCAAGAATGCACTCGCAGTAATCAAGAATGCACTCGCAGTAATCAAGAATGCACTCGCAGTAATCAAGAATGCACTCGCAATAATCAAGAATGCACTCGCAGTAATCAAGAATGCACTCGCAGTAATCAGAATGCACTCGCAGTAATCAAGAATGCACTCGCAGTAATCAAGAATGCACTCGCAGTAATCAAGAATGCACTCGCAGTAATCTAGATGCACTCGCAGTAATCAAGAATGCACTCGCAGTAATCAAGAATGCACTCGCAGTAATCAAGAATGCACTCGCAGTAATCAAGAATGCACTCGCAGTAATCAAGAATGCACTCGCAGTAATCAAGAATGCACTCGCAGTAATCAGGAATGCACTCGCAGTAATCAAGAATGCACTCGCAGTAATCAAGAATGCACTCACAGTAATCAAGAATGCACTCGCAGTAATCAAGAATGCACTCGCAGTAATCAAGAATGCACTCGCAGTAATCAAGAATGCACTCGCAGTAATCAAGAATGCACTCGCAGTAATCAAGAATGCACTCGCAGTACTTACCTCAGGAGTCTCAGGAGACCATGGAGGTTGTGCTCTGGTTATCGGTCTGGAGTAGGCTCTCCAGGGCGCAAAGCCTGGGTAGGTGGATATGGAGAAGCTGTTACCCATGCAACAGGTCCCCTCCCCTCTCCACGGGGCCTTAAGTCTCCAATGGAAAGGCAAACTCTAATACGATTGGTTTCAGCGCCATCGCAGGAACAGAACGAGGCAGAATTAGGCAACAGTGAACTCCCCCAGGGGCTCCAGCTCCGGAGTTTATCTTAAAGTTGGTAAAAGAAGACATAGCGACCCGAAACCCGGAGACCGTCGTGGTCGGGGCGGGGAAGAACCACCCCAGCAAGAGCAAGAACGACCCCAGCCTCCTGAAGCAGAGCCTGGGGCCACACGAGCCCCAGGAGGTGGACTTCTGAGCCCCGCACCTACGGGGTCCTGACAGTGATCGTCACAGCCTCTTTCACCCGTGGCCAGCTTCGTTCATGACCAAGCAGAAGGAATAGTAATATTATTAATGATTATTATAATAATTAATTAATAATTGTTGTGCTATACACTCACAGTAATTAACAATACACGTACAGTAACTAAGAATACATTCACAGTAACTAAGAATACACGCCCTCAAAAACTAAACATATACTTAGCTAACATGTTTCCCAGCATGCATTCACATTCACCAAGAATGCACTAACGCTGAATGAAGAAGGCCCCTATTAATAAAGAACTCTCTCAATAATATTTATTCCTTTTAACACGAATGTACTCATAATAATAAAGAACGCACTCACAATAAAATTAATAAAAAGCACTTACAATGAAGGTCAGTAAAAACACCCACAATAAAAGCTATTTAGGAACGCACTCACAACACAACCCAACAACCAACTTAGTCACGTCAAAAATCACGCACTCACCAAAACAATGGAAGCTTCTACAATGATGATGAGAGGCACTCCAGGAGCCAGATTCACGAAAGCACTTACGAACCTGTACATCTTTTCTCAATCTCTGGATACTTTGTTTCCAATTATTAAACAGTTAATGAGCTCCGAAGCATCAGAGGATGTTTATAACAATAACAACAGTTGAATGGGAAGTTTTCATGCTTGTAAACTGTTTAATAAATGTAACCAAAGCCGTCAAAGGTTGAGGAAAGATGTACACGTTCGTAAGTGCTCGCGTAGCTGCTTTCGTGAATCTGGCCCCTGGCCTCTTAAAAACGGAAAGCGCATTTGCAATGGCCAAGAATGCAATCACTGCAATTAGTAATGCACTCTTCACGGGGTTTATTCTAACTCTTGAGCCCAAATACATGCAGGCCGCCTAGCATCATGGCGCCGCTCAAGCCCCACTGGGCGAGGTGGTTGGGCACGCAGCTCCTCATGCTAGGGATCTATAATGATCAATAATTGGCTAGTCCGGTTCATCTTATTAGTTTTATATTGCCTAATTGGGGAAGAAGGGTTGCGTGTTGAACGTGTGCCGGATTAATAACCCTGTTTACGAGAGAGCTGAAGTGGGTGAGTTTGTGTTTGTGTGCTTACCTGTCAGTGACTATGGGACAGAGAGGTCCATAAACAATCCACATGGGGCGTGTGTGTGAGTGTAGAGGTCTATAGCTCTTTATGCCCCCGCCTACCTGTTGTACCTGTTGTACCTGTTGGATTACAATAACTGTTTTGATGTTAAATTCTTTGTCGGATCTGTTCTTCAGTAGTGGTGGATGAAGGAGGCTTCCACATCGCCGTTCACAGCAATCCACTTGTTGACAACGCGTTAAAGAGTACGAGAATTTAATAACATTTCTTCAACTTCTTTATATTTCCACCTTCCACTTATAGTCGTCTTGTCCTACAATCTCTCAGATTAAAAAAAGGTGTTCTTGGCCACCTTGTCTATTCCCGAGAGTATCTTGTATATCGTGATCATATCCTCTTTGTTTTCTCTTAGCCGACACTAATCTTGTGTCGGTTTCCTGTAAACCTTTGAACTGGTTCATTTTTTGTATTTTGTTACACACGCCGATGGTGCATATTCCTGTGTACTCACCTAGTTGTGCTTGCGGGGGTTGAGCTCGGGCACAATTCCCCCCCCCCCCCCTACACACACACACACACACACACACACACACACACACACACACACACACACACACACACACACACACACACACACACAGAGGAAGCAAACCGTAGCAGTTGTCTACCTCTCAGGTATATATTTACTTCTAGGTGAACAGGGTTATCAGGGTGAAAGAAACTCTGCCCATTAATCGGGGTGAAAGAAACTGCCCATTAATCGGGGTGAAAGAAACTCTACCCATTTATCGATCGCCCCTCCGCCGGGGTTCGACCCCCGGACCCTAGCACTACGAATCCCAAGCGCGGTGCACTCAGCCGCCAGGCCCATAAGTGTACACATGTGTGGAGGAGAGGGTGGGGGGGGAGGGGGGAAGCGAACACCCACTTGCCACGCTCATCTCAAATATTTCTTTAGTTATTAGTTTTTAAGAGCCGCCACCAGCCATACTCAGAGCCTGACGACACCAGCGTCTAGCTGCCGACTGGTGTGGGCAAGGCCGCCTGACTCTGTGTACTCACCTAATTGTGCTTGCGGGGGTTGAGCTCTGGCTCTTTGGTCCCGCCTCTCAACTGTCAATCAACTGGTGTACAGATTCCTGAGCCTATTGGGCTCTATCAAATCTACACTTGAAACTGTGTATGGAGTCAGCCTCCACTACATCACTGCCTAATGCATTCCACCTGTTAACTACTCTGACACTGAAGAAGTTCTTTCTAACGTCCCTGTGGCTCATGTGGGTACTCAGTCTCCAACTGTGTCCCCTTGTTCGCGTACCACCAGTGTTGAATAGTATATCCTTGTCTACCCCTGTCAATACCCCTGAGGATTCTGTAGGTAGTGATCATGTCTTCCCTTACTCTTCTGTCTTCCAGTGTCGCATTTCCCGCAGCCTTTTCTCGTAACTCATGCCTCTTAGCTCCGGGACTAGTGTAATGGCATACCTCTGAGCTTTTTCCAGCTTCGACTTGTGCTTGACAAGGTACGGGCTCCATGCTGGGGCCGCATACTCCAGGATTGGTCTTACATATGTGGTGTACAAGATTCTGAATGATTCCTTACACTGGTTCCTGAACGATGTTCTGATGTTAGCCAGCCTCGCATATGCCGCAGACGTAATTCATTTTATGTGGGCTTCAGGAGACATGTTTGGTGTAATATCAACTCCTAGATCTCTCTCTCTTTCCGTTTCATGAAGTACGTCATCTCCTATTCTGTATCCTGTGTCTGGCCTCCGGTTTCCGCCGCTTAGTTTCATTACTTTTCATTTACTCGGGTTGAACTTTAGCAGCCATTTGTAGGACCATTCATTCAATCTGTCTAGGTCATCTTGTAGCCTCCTCTTATCATCCTCTGTTTCAATCCTCCTCATAATTTTTGCGTGACCAGCAAACATTGAGAGAAACGAGTCTATGCCGTCTGAGATCATTTATATATATCAGAAACAGTATAGGTCCAAGGACTGACCCCTGCGGGACTCCACTTGTAACGTCTCGCCAATCTGAGACCTCACCCCTCACAGTGATTCATTGTCTTCTGTTGCTTAGGTACTCCCTGTGTGTGTGTGTGTGTGTGTGTGTGTGTGTGTGTGTGTGTGTGTGTGTGTGTGTGTGTGTGTGTGTGTGTGTGTGTGTGTGTGTGTGTACGTGCGCGCGCATATATTCAAGTTGTGCTTGCAGGGGTTGAGCTCTGCTCTTTCGGCCCGCCTCTCAACTATCAATCAATTAATTGTTACTAACTACTAATTTTTTTGTCCAAACACACACACACACACACACAACACACACCACACACACACACACACACACACACACACACACACACACAAAGGTAGCAGCCCGTAGCAGCTGTAACTCCCAGGTACCTATTTAATGCTAGGTAACAGGCGCATCAGGGTGAAGGAAACTGCCCAATTGTTTTTCGCTGGCTGCCGGGATCGAACCCTGGTCCCTACGTCCACGAGTCTAGAGCGCAGTTCACTCAGTCACCAGCCCTCCCGTGTGTGTGTGTGTGTGTGTGTGTGTGTGTGTGTGTGTGTGTGTGTGTGTGTGGTGTGTGTTGTGGTTGTGTTGTGGGTGTGTGTGTGTGTGTGTGTGACTCACCTAGTTGTACTCACCTAGTTGTGCTTGCGGGGGTTGAGCTCTGGCTCTTTGGTCCCGCCTCTCAACCGTCAATCAACAGGTGTACAGTTTCCTGAGCCTATTGGGCTCTATCATATCTACACTTGAAACTGTGTATGGAGTCAGCCTCCACCACATCGTTTCGTAATGCATTCCATTTGCAACCCTCTGAACTAAAAAGTTCTTTCTATATCTCTGTGGCTCATTGTGGGCACTCAGTTTCCACCTGTGTCCCCTAGTGCGTAGTGCCCCTTGTGTTAAACAGCCTGTCTTATCACCCTGTCGATTCCCTGGAATCTTGAAGGTGGTGATCATGTCCCCCCTAACTCTTCTGTCTTCCAACGAAGTGAGGTTTAATTCCGCAGTCGCTCCTCGTGGCTCATACCTCTCGGCTCGGGTACTAGTCTAGTGACAAACCTTGATCTTTTCCAGTTCAGTCTTATGCTTGACTAGATAGGGACTCCATGCTGGAGCCGCATATTCCAGGATTGGTCTGCATATGTGGTTATACAATGTCTGAAAGATTCCTTACACAAGTTTCTAAAGGCCTTCTTATGTTAGCCAACCTGGCATATGCTGCCGAGATTATCCTTCTTGATATGGGCTTCAGGGGACAGGTCTGGCGTGATATCAACCCAAACTTTCTCTCCTCTGACTCTTGAAGTATTTCATCTCCCAAATGTAACTTGTATCTTGGTCTCCTGCTTCCTACCCCTATCTTCATTACATTACATTTGCTTGGGTTAAACTCTACAGCCATTTGTTCGACCATTCCTGCAGCTTGTCCAGGTCCTTCTGTAAGTCTCAAGCTGTCCCCTCGTCTTAATCCTCTCAATAATTTTGGCGTCGTCAGCAAACATTGAGAGGAATGAGTCTATACCGTCTGGGAGATCATTTACGTATATCAGAAACAGTGATAGGTCCAAGGACAGACCCCTGCGGGGACTCCACTGGTGACTTCACGCCAGTCTGAGCGTCTCACCCCTCACTGTAACTCATCTGCTTCCTATTGCTTAGGTAATCCCTTATACTTCCTGCCTGTTTCCTCCAGCTTATGCATCAACCTTTTTATGGGGTACTGTAGTCACAAAGGCTTTCCGGAAGTCCAATACAAAATGCAGTCTGCCCACTCTCTCTCTTCTTGCTTAATTTATTGTCACCTGATCAGGTAGAATTCTATAAGCCTGTGATAGGCAAGATTTACCCTCCTGAACCCATGGATGAGCGTTGTCACGAAGTCTCTTCTCTCCTATGATGTGTACTAGGTTTTTTCTCACAAATCATTCTCCATCACCTGTGCATGGTATACAAGTTAGGACACTGGGCCATGTAGTTCCAGTGCCTCTGTCTGTCACCCTTTTGTATATTGGTACTACATTAGCAGTCTTCCTCACTCTGGTAGGTCCCCGTTTCCAGTGACCTACTATACCCTATGGAGGTAGGTCAAGCAAGTGCTCTCGCCACTCTTTCAATATCCCATGGCCCGAGATTCCATTCCGGCCCAACAGCTTTTCTCACATCCACACACG
>WNGS01159514.1:21723-45137 GCA_020271785.1 Procambarus virginalis
CACGCAGTAGTGTTGGAGGAGAAATATAGTGCGTCTGGCTTGAGGGCGGCAGCCAATCAGCTGACTGTGTTAGGTCCTACGTCTTGTGCCTTAATCACCATACAAGCTTAGGGATGTACAGTTATGGTGAACAAACATGTAAATACTTATATATAACATCTGTATAAAGAGATTATAGCGTAATAACACCACATAGTATTGTTGGAGGAGAAATATTAGTGCGTCTGGCCTTGAGGGCAGCAGCCATCAGCTGACTGTGTTAGGTCCTACATCTTTGTGCCTTTACTCACCATACAAGCTTAGATGTACAGTTATGGTGAACAAAACATGTAGATACTTATATATAACGTCTGTATATAGTGAATTATAGCAAAAACAGTATTGTGGGAGGAGAATGTGGGCGAGTCAGATGACTGGAGGGAGGGCGGGAGTGGCTGGCTGGTACACGGCGGTCACTCCTCGTTACTTTTTTGACTCATAATGGCTACTTAGTGGTTCGTTATAGTGAACAAAACATGCAGATACTTATATATAACCTGTGCTTATAGTGTAATAACTGACAAAGTATTTGTTCACTGATTGATGAACATACTGAATCAACAATATGCTCACTATATTTTTTAGTACAGCAACGATTCACTCATTATATTATATAAATATATCAAACTACACACTATTGAATAATATTACAGCAAAAAAACTATGAAAAATCAGAGACATTGAAATAATTAGATAATTATCTCTTTGTGGCAACTCTGGCCTGACAGCTGGCGAGCAACAGACCACCTGGGACGCATGCTGAGTCAGCGCCTATAATTTGCCAGACTTCCCCGCCCTATAGCGGGAAATATATGGCACTTACGATTTTTTTATTATTTTTCCCTTGATCAGTGAACACAAATTAACAGGTTAGGAAGAAAAAATAATTTTTTTTTTCAAAATGACATGCGCCTGTGGGGATGACAGGATATTATACCCCGAGGATGTTAAGGGTTAACCCTCAAACCGCTAGGGGCCCAAATGGATTCAACACCCACAGGCGCAACAAAAAAAAGAAAATCCAAAAAATTCTTTCGTCTTATAGAAGTGTTCATTTTTGTTCCCTGATCACGAAAAAATAAAAAATAAAATTGTAGGTGGCATATTTTAGCCGCAATAGGGTAGGGAAGTCTGGCAAAAAACCAGCGTTGAATGTAATGAAATGCCATTTTCTGGGGTGAGACCCGGAGGCTCCCCGGAGCTTTACCAAGCTGATATGCTAATGTCAGACTTTGGCATCAGTCATGTTAATGGAGTTCTAGGGCCTACCGGAGACCACGGCCAGAACCTGGCCCCCTTCAGAGAGGCAAGGGGAGCAATGGCCTATAGAAACCCCCGTGTGGTTGGAAGCATTCTATGTCTGCCATCGACCGGGTCAAGCATCCAGAAAGGAAAGCACTCCAAAACAAACCCCTATTCTGGTTAAAATTGCTACCTAAAGCCGAACTAGTGGATAGAACTCCCCAACAGAAAACAAGCAAACTAGTATGACATCACACATCACCGCGCCGCTGTCTGCACATCTCCCCCCTCCCTGGGAGGGGGAAGGGGGAGCCCCAGACCTCCCATGTCGGCTATCCACCCATCAGTTCTGATGCTGGATGTCAAAACATGCTAAAAACCGCCAACCGGAGGGAGGGAGGGTTGCCGGAGAGCCTCCGGGTCTCACCCAGAAAATGGCGTTTCATTACATTCAACTCTGGTTTTCTGGGGGGAGCCCTGTCGGCTCCCCGGAGCTAACTACCCACACAGGAAGGTCAAAGGGACAGAATCTGGAGGCGGACACCACGCACCCCCACACGGAAGCGAGACAACCGGCAGCAAACGCCAACCCAAGGCACCACAGCCCCGAAAGGGCCCGGGAACAACACAAGAACAACGAGCAGCAAGGCCCCCGTACGAACACCAAAGATCCATGCCTGAATGACCGCAAGTACATGTCGCTCAGACGGCAGCGAGAGCAGTGATGCCACGAACGCCACGGGCATGGGGGAAGAACACAGGTTAGCCGCCAGAATACTGCTGACAACCTGGGACACCGTCACCCGCAAACCGGGAAGAACAGAACCGGATCAATGCAAAACGAGCCCTGGACACAGATGCCGTGGCACGCAAATAACAGCGGAGGGCCGCCACCGAACACAAAACATGACACACCCCCGGCCCGACCAACCAAGCACCAACAAACCAAGGACCCCCTCCAGAACGCAGCAGCCCCACCCCATGCTAGAAAAGATGGAGACTGCTGCCACCGAATAACCAAAATGCTAAAACCAAAGGAGCAAGAAACTCAGCGACCCGACTCCCAGAGGCAAATGCCAAAAGGAAAAAGAGCCGACGAAAAAACAAACTGGAACCGAAGGAGCACTACCAACCGAGGAGAAGACAGAGTATGCTGACCAGAGACCAGGACGGTGCAAGCGGCGCACGAACAGGCCGGAGGTGAAACAACGCACGAGACAGCTTACTAACGGTGCAGAAGCAACACCAAGGCCGAAAGCAAGCCGAAGCGGCTTCGCCAGCACCGGCAGGGCAAAAGAGCTGAAACACAAACCCCAGGAAACAACCAGGGGTGGACAATCAGGCAGGGACAGAAAAACCCCACGCACATGAGAGGGCCAAGCCAGGGACCCGAAGACCACGAAAAACAACAAGAAAACCCCCATACACAAACCCTAGGCACAAAACAGCAGCAAAGTGCCATACCACAACCGGATACAGGAACAAGGACACGCCACCGTGAAACACGTTACCAATGCACACGTGCAGCAGCAGCAACAGGCACCACCGCAACATGCAACATGTAAATAGCAACTCGCTTCTGCAAAGGCAGAGAACGGAGCAGGCAGACCCCAGACAGGGCCAACAGACACACGACAGAACCCAGCAGGCCCAGGAACCTGCACACCAGGCGACCGACGGCGGAGAACCCCGCTCGATACCTGCTGGATGGGGTTCTGGTAACTCATTTACACCCCAAGCCCGATTTGAGGCTAGACTAGACCGGCCAGAGGGTGGCCCACCAGGCAGCTGCTAGGAGCAACCTGCAGGCCCACATACCCCCCGCAACCAGGATGGGCCGGAACTTCTATTCGAAAACAGGCTAGTGTGCCCTGGAAGTCCACGGACGTACCGGCAATATGGCGTATGCTCGCAAGTAGGTCGTGTAACAACCGCAGACCTCTGATGGTTATACAGTGTTCCCCGATTGTACCTATAGCACCACTGCACTTCACTGGTACTATCTCACAAGTTCTTCCATATAGGCGGGACCCAAGAGCCAGAGCTCAAACCCGCAAGCACAACCAGGAGAGCCCTACCAGGTGAGTACATAACCAGCACCACAACCCACACACCTCATAACACGAAAAAAGGTGGGTCCCCTGAATGACTCTAGCATGGGTTGGACATGCACAGGAGTGGGACTGAAAGGGTTGAAAAAGGGACAGTCACTGGTGTAATTACCTAAGTGTAGTTACAGGATGAGAGCTACACTCGTGGTGTCCCGTCTTCCCAGCACTTTTTGTCATATAACGCTTTGAAATTACTGATGGTCTTGGCCTCCACCACCTTCTCACTTAACTTGTTCCAACCGTCTACCACTCTATTTGCGAAGGTGAATTTTCTTATATTTCTTCGGCATCTGTGTTTAGCAAGTTTAAATCTATGACCTCTTGTTCTTGAAGTTCCAGGTCTCAGGAAATCTTCCCTGTCGATTTTATCAATTCCTGTTACTATTTTGTACGTAGTGATCATATCACCTCTTTTCTTCTGTCTTCTAGTTTTGGCATATTTAATGCTTCTAACCTCTCATCGTAGCTCTTACCCTTCAGTTCTGGGAGGCACTTAGTAGCATGTCTTTGCACCTTTTCCAGTTTGTTGATGTGCTTCTTAAGATATGGGCACCAAACAACAGCTGCATATTCTATTCTGCATATACAGTCTCCGTGGTGCAGTGGTAAGACACTCGCCTGGTGTTCCGCGAGCGCTATGTCATGGGTTCGTATCCTGGCCGGTGAGGATTTACTGGGCGCAATTCCTTAACTGTAGCCTCTGTTTAACGTAACAGTAAAATGTGTACTTGGATGAAAAAACGATTCTTCGCGGCAGGGGATCGTATTCCAGGGACCTGCCCGAAACGCTACGCGTACTAGTAATTACCTAAGTGTAATTACCTAAGTGTAGTTACAGGATGAGAGCTACGCTCGTGGTGTCCCGTCTTCCCAGCACTCTTTGTCATATAACGCTTTGAAACTACTGACGGTCTTGGCCTCCACCACCTTCTCCCCAACTTGTTCCAACCGTCTACCACTCTGTTTGCGAAAGTGAATTTTCTTATATTTCGTCGGCATCTGTGTTTAGCCAGTTTATATCTATGACCTCTTGTTCTTGAAGTTCCAGGTCTCAGGAAATCTTTCCTGTCGATTTTATCAATTCCTGTTACTATTTTGTATGTAGTGATCATATCACCTCTTTTTCTTGTCTTCTAGTTTTGGCATATTTAATGCTTCTAACCTTTCCTCGTAGCTCTTACCCTTCAGTTCTGGGAGCCACTTAGTAGCATGTCTTTGCACCTTTTCCAGTTTGTTGATGTGCTTCTTAAGATATGGGCACCAAACAACAGCTGCATATTCTAGCTTTGGCCTAACAAAAGTTGTGTAATATTCCTTATCATGCTGACTCACACGAACTGAACCATTGCTTAGTGTTGATATACAACTAGTGGCTGTACAAGAATGTAACAACTCTTGTATATATCTAAAAAAAAAAAAAAATCTAGGTTTGGCCAAAAAAAAGTCATGAACAATTTCTTTAGAATATCGCCATCCATGTATTTAAAAGCAATTCTGAAGTTAGAAAGCATAGCATAGGCACCTTGCACAATAATCTTTATGTGGTCCTCGGGTGATAGTTTTCTATCTAGAACCACCCCGAAATCTCTTTCTTTATCAGAATTCTTTAAAGATTTCTCACATAATATATAGGTTGTGTGGGGTCTATGTTCTCCTATTCCACATTCCATAACATGACATTTATTAACATTAAATTCCATTTGCCAAGTGGTTCTCCATATACTTATTTTGTCCAAGTCTTCCTGAAGGGCATGACAATCATCTAAATTTCTTATCCTTCCTATTATCTTAGCATCATCAGCAAACATGTTCATATAATTCTGCATACCAACTGGTAGATCATTTATGTAGACAATAAACATCACTGGTGCAAGAACTGAACCCTGTGGTACTCCACTTGTGACATTTCTCCATTCCGATACATTGCCTCTGATTACTGCCCTCATTTCTCTATCCGTCAGAAAATTTTTCATCCATGTTAGAAGCTTACCTGTCACCCCTCCAATATTTACCACTTTCCAGAACAATCTCTTATGTGGAACTCTGTCGAAAGCCTTTTTTAGGTCAAGATAGATGCAGTCAACCCAACCATCTCTTTCCTGTAATATCTCTGTGGCTCGATCATAGAAACTGAGTAAATTCGATACACAGGATCTTCCAGATCGAAAACCATACTGTCTGTCTGATATTATATCATTTCTCTCCAGGTGTTCTACCCATTTAGTTTTGATTAGTTTTTCCAATACTTTCGCTATTGCACTTGTCAATGATACAGGTAAAAATTGAGGGGGTCTTCCCTGCTTCCACTTTTGTAGATTGGAACTATGTTGGCCTGTTTCCACACGTCTGCTACGATTCCTGTACACAGGGATGCCTGAAAGACCAGGTGAAGTGGAATGCTGAGCTCAGATGCACATTCTCTCAGAACCCATGGTGAAATGCCATCTGGGCCAGCAGCTTTGTTCTTACTGAGCTCCTTTAGCATATTTTCCACTTCATCTCTAGACACCTCTATCCACTCTATGTTGTTCTCTGGAATTCTTATTGTGTCTGGTTCTCTGAAGATTTCATTTTGTACAAACACACTTTGGAACTTTTCATTTAATGTTTCACACATTTCCTTTTCATTTTCTGTGAATCTGTTTTCCATTTTCAACCTCTGGATATTATCCTTTACCTGCAATTTGTTGTTTATGAATTTGTAGAATAGGCCCGGTTCTGTTTTACATTTATCCGCTATCCCTTTTTCAAAATTTCTTTCTGCCTCTCTCCTTACTGCTGTATAGTTGTTTCTCGCATCTTTGTATCGCTGGTATGTTGGGGGTTTGGCCTCTTCCTATACTGATTCCATTTTTGTGTCTTTTGGTCTCTGGCCCTCTCACAATTCGTCGAACCAATCCTGTTTTCTGGCCCTGCATCTCTGGTTTGGTATGAATGTTTGTGTGCCTTCCTTGTATAATTTTAAAAATTTGGCATACATTTCATTTACTTCCCTGCCTACCAACAATTCTGTCCAATTACACTCATTAAAATTTTTTTGAAGTTCCCCATAGTGACCTCTCCTAACCCTTACACTGCTCAGGGGTCCTGAGGACATTTACACCTCTGTGCGCAAGAAAAAAAAATTCAAATTTTTTTTTCGTTTTCTAAACATGTTAATTTGTGTCCCCTGAACACAGGAAAAATAACAAAAATATCGTAGGTGACATATTTTGGGCGCAATTGACCGAGGAAGTCTGGCAAAAAGTGGGCGTTGACAGAGCGGTCGTCAGGGTCGGTCAGCGTCACCCGCGCTGACAGATGGGAGTTGCCACAAAGATATTATTACCTAATTGTTTCAATGTGTCCGATTTATTTTTTCTTAGTTTTTTTGCAGTAATATTATTCAATAGTGTGTATTGTAATATATTTATATAAAAAAAGTGGTGAATAATCGCTATACTCAAAAGTATTGTGTGCATATTAGTGATTCAATTATTATGTTCATAAAACAATAAACAAATAGTTTTGCTGCTATTACACTCTATACACAGGTTATATATAAGTACCTGCATATTTTGGTCACCATAACGAACCACTAAGTTGGTATTGAGAGTCGAAAAGCAACGAAGAGTTACCGCCACACACCAGCCAGCCACTCGCTGCCACTCCCTCAACACACGCACTAAACTTTCTCCACCAACAATACCATTTGTGGTGTTATTACACTATATACCGGCGGTATATATAAGNTGGATGGCGATATACTAAAGAAATTGTTCACGAATTTTGTTAGGCCAAAGCTAGAGATTGCAGGGTTGTGTGGTGCCCATATCTTAAGAAGCACATCAACAAACTGGAAAAGGTGCAAAGACATGCTACTAAGTGGCTCCAGAACGGAAGGGCAAGACCTACGAGGAGAGGTTAGAGGTATTAAATGTGCCAAAAACTAGAAGACAGAAGAAAAAGAGGTGATATGATCATACATACAAATAGTAACAGGAATTGATAAAATCGATAGGGAAGATTTCCCGAGACCTGGAACTTTAAGAACAAGAGGTCATAGATATACACTAGCTAACACAGATGCGAAGAATGTAAGAAAATTCACTTTCCAAACAGAGTGGTAGACGGTTGGAACAAGCTAGGGGAGAAGGTGGTGGAGGCCAAGACCGTCAGTAGTTTCAAAGCGTTATATGACAAAGAGTGCTGGGAAGACAGTACACCACGCATAGCACTCATCCTGTAACTACACTAAGGTAATTACACTTAGGTAATTACTCACACACATTAGACTTAAATCCAGGTCCCCCCCCCCCTAAGTCGAACTACTGACCCCTTCTCAGGATGTAAACCCATAACTGTTAACTAACTCCCAGGTACTATTTACTGCTAGATGAACAGGATGAACAGAGGCATTAAGTGACAGGAAATATGCCAATCAATTCTGTCCCACCCGGATTTCTGATTGAATCGAGAATGAACCTAATTATACTACCAAGACTCTCAATGAATGACATGGATGAAAAATATTCACTATCTCCTCAAAAAAAAAAAACAGCTTTGAATGTAATGAAATGCCATTTCCTTGGTGAGTCCCAGAGACTCCTCCCAAGCTTACTGAACTGATATGTATGTATTAGAGCATGGCATCAGTCAATTCGATTGGAGTTCAGCCTACTGGGGACCACAAGCCAGAACCTGGCCCCCCCTCAGAGAGGCACGAGGAGCAATGGCCTATAGAAACCCCTAAGTGGTTGGAAGCATTCTGTCGGCAATTGACCGGCCAGGCACCCAGAAAAGTAGGCATCCCAAAATAAACTCCACCTGGTTAGAAATTGCTTCTGAAAGCCGAATATCAAGCAGAACTCCCCAATCCACAAACAAGCACACAAGCATGACATCACAACCGCTTTTGAACCACTGTCTGCGCAGTTCCCAGCTCCTTGGAAGGGGAAAGGGGGGAGCCTCCGACCCCAATGCCGGCCATCCAACCTCAGCTCAGAGGCTGAATATCAAAACACATGAGTACCACTTACCTATGGGAGAGGAGAGTTGCTGAGGAGCCTCCAGAGCTCACCCAAAAAATGGCATTTCATTACATTTTACGTTGGTTTTCTGTGGAGAGCCCCTCCGGCTCCCTAAGCTACCTAACCACAGAAAAGGAAACGAGGGACTTACCCGAGAGGCAGCTGCCACTCGCTCCTCAACTCGAAGTCGAGACAACTGGCTGCATCTTTTGACTCAAAGATACCCGATGAGGGCCAGGAACATTTATGAGGAAACGGGCGGCCAGAACTTTGTTCGACCTCCAAAATCCTTGTGCCCGAATGTCAGCCCAAGAAATAATACAAGAAACAGCAGCTAAAGCAGCAAATTTGCAGACATCATGGGTATGAGGATAGACCACAGGCTGGCTAGACCGAATAACCCTGTGGATGACCCGGGAGACCCGAACCCTGGAACAGGGAAGAGGGAAGACCAGGTCAACCCAAAGCGCGTCCCTGGCCACCAAGGCTGTGGCGCACAAAAAACTGTTCAGAGCCACAACCAATCACAACACATGATGCACCCAAGGCTGAATCAACCAAACATGAACCACCCAAGGACTCCTCTGGAAAGCCACCGTCTTGTTCTTCGCTAGAAAAGAGGGAGATGGCTGCAAATGAACAAACCTACCACCAGGACCAAAAGAGCAAAAACCCCATGTGCCAGAGGAGAGCATAAAGCTCCCCCAACCCAACCCATAGAGGCCAATACCAACATGAAAATAGCCTTATCAAAACAATCCCAAACTGGGGAGAAGAGATGAAAAAAAGCACCCGGTGGAATCTAAGCACCCACCTAAGCAGGTAGCGACCTGCTTACGTGGCACATGAGCAGGCCAGAGGTGAAACAATGCACAAGACAGCTTGCGAAAAGGAGCGGAAGTTACATCCACCCCGAACACAAGCAGGAGTGCCGAACGCAAGCCAGCATCGCATGATACCAGGCGATATGAGGCGACAGTATTCGGCATAAGATGATGGTCTTGAGACAACCAAAAGAGAAAGGACAAAACAATCTGATCCAAAACTGAAGACTACCTGTGAAGAGACAAAAAGAGATGAAAAGACCATCAGGAAACTTCATACTGCTGCCGAGATGAAGCCCGTAGGTAGGACACTATCAATGAAGCCACCTGATCACCATACAAGTGGTGATAAATCCACATCAGAAAGACCAGACGCAAAAATCAGAGGAGAAGAGTGAACCAGCAATATACTGGACCGAACCAATCTTCTGAAAGAGGCGACGCCTCTTTCAGAGGATTGCGAAGAAAAAAAGCCTTCAGGTTCAGACAACAAGCCACTAGTGCCAGAAACCAAGGCTGGGCCAGCCACCAAGGGGCCAACAGGACAACTCTTCCCTGTTAAGTCTCCAAACGAGCCAGAACCTGAAGCAACAGCTGAACCGGGGGAAAGAGGTACAGGTAATCCCACCTCGACCAGTCCTGCGAAAAAGCATCAACCCCGATGGCCTCACAGTTGGGGAAAGGCACCACATATGCTGGGAGATTCCTTGATCCTGCTGATGTGAAGAGGTCCACCTCCAGGCACCCATACACCCAACAGAGCTAATGGAACAAATCAGCAGCAACCGTCTAGTCTGTAGAAAGGTGAATGAACAGAGACAGGCTATCTGCCAGGATGTTGGAAAACCCCTGGATGTGAATTGGCAGGAGAGCCACACTCTGAGAACTCGGCAGATGAGTCATTCAAAGCGACCAGCCCCAAAGAGCCAAGGACAGCATCGAACCCCCTCAATTCAGGCAATGAACCACCTGAGCACAATCCAAATGGAGCCATATCATCAATCTGCGAGTGACACAAACCCTTCCAAGTGACAGCCACACTGCCATGAACTCCCGCACCATGCAGTGAGCCTGACTGAAGGACACACCCCCATCGACCCTGGCCGGCCTGGTGAGCACTGGTAACAAAATCCCAGCCAAGAGATGACACATCCATGTACATATCGAGCGAGGGCTTGGGTAGGTGCCACAGCACTGAACCAAAAAAAACTCGAAGAGGAAGCCAGCGATGCAGCAGCCGACGCAAGACCCCCGGAGGTTAAAACCAATGATTGTGAGAGCGGTGGAAGGGATGTTCCCGAAAGAACCAGAACAGCTGCCAAAGCCAGACCTGCTCCTGTGGGTAAACCAGCACAGCGAGGTTAAGACTCTTGCACAGCTGCTCAAGCAACCGACGAGTGACCCGGGAACCTTTCTGAAACAGCCGAAGATGGGACCCGAGCCGCAGCAATGATGCCTGAGGAAAAGACAAGAAAGCGGTCTGAGAGTCTCACACACAAGACCCAGCCAAGCCCGAACCTGTGAGGGAACCAGATGGTACTTCCTCCAGTTCACCAAGAACCTGATCCCGGCGAGCTAGGAAAGAACCAAATACCTTGCGCGCAGACACGCAGACTGGCTGGGAGCCCACACAAGCCAGTCATCGAGGTAGGCCAGAACCTGAACCCCTAGCAGATACAAATGGGTCACTATGACCCAGGTAAGGCATGTGAAAACACAAGGTGCCAGATTCAAGCTGAATGGAAGACAACGGATGTGATAAGCTTGTTGCCCCATGACAAAACTGAGCCAGTCCCTGAACTCCAGATGAATTGGGATGTGTCAATATGCCTCCCGGAGGTCCAGGGACACCATCCAAGCATATAGCTCCAAAAGAAGTTGAACCTGGTATAAAGTGGTCATCCGAAAGGAGGGGGCAAAAGACCCCAGGGGTTCAGATGGGACAAGTCCAGAATGAACCTCAGATCCACACATGAGGCTCGATAAAAACAGGGGGGGGGGCCAACCTGAGGGTTTTGAAACCCTTGAAACCCTTGGAGGGTTTGGAAACAGGCGGGAACCCCACCTGAGGGACAAGGTCGTTTCGACCACACCCCAAGCGTACCCACTCCAAGATGACCTAACAGAGCAAAGGAGAAGATGCCTGACCCGCGAACCCCAAACCACCTGAAGGTGAAGGAGCCACCCAAAGCAACCACAGGCCAACGGAAACGACCCAAAATGCCCACAAATCGATGGACTATTTGTGAGCAAAAAACTAGAGGTTCCCCCCTATTGCCCCATCAATGAGGCAAACCGCGTAAGGGCTGATGCCCCTTACAAGAAGCTAACCAACACACAAAGCAATCATTGCAATGATTAGACACTGCCGGCTCCAAAATTGGCATCACTGGCCTACCACGACCAAAGGAACTCCAAATCCTGGCCTGACCCCTCCGGGAAAGACCCCCACAGCCACGTCGGAGAACCAACAAGTCGAACATAGGACGACAGCTAGACGAAGCCACCTGCAGATACTGCACAACCACAGAATCTGCAAATAGCAAAGAACAAAAGGGGTGATGAAAATATAAGAGCCAGGGCACACACAGATTCCAGGGAGAGAGTGAGCACAGCCTGCTGGTATGCGAGGCGAGAAGCAAAGAACAGAGATACCGCCTCCTTCAGAATCAGCGTAAACAAATTCAACAAAGCAGCTGATGCCCGAGCTGCCAAGGCAAGTATAACAGACCCAGGCCCGGCACCCAGTACATCCACATCCTCCTCAAGCCAGACCAAACACAGCTCAAGCAAGGAAAAGAAATGCAAAATTTTATTTTAACCCTCAAACCGCGCATATCATATATAAATGATATCAGTGACAAAACTGAAACCGCGCACATCATTTATATATGATTTCGTGTCTAGCGCTATAATTTAAACGCCCAGCCTGGGATAGGGGCAGCTATAGTACAGCCACGACTGATAGTTGCCAGATGCCACCTAGAAAAAAAATCCAGGCCAACATTCTTGGGTGTGAGAGCGTCAGTATTGAGCAAGCCACCAAGGCTGGCGCACGCAGCACGAGCTCACAGCACCGCTGTTTAGCTTGTGCCCACAGCATCGCCTGCAAATGCCAAAATATAAGTGATACTGCTATTATTTAGCAGTGATAGTATTACTGAAGCCCCCTGAATTTGATAAAACTGATCAGGATTCTGATAACAGCTTGATTGTGGAGATACTTAGCGCTGTGCTCCATGGAGGGAGGAGTACGGCTGTGGAGGGAGGGTTGTGGGCGTCGTCTTCTGACTGTGTGTGGCCACCATTTATTGACTGCACTCACCATATCAGCTTAGTGGTTCGCTATGGTGAACACAAATGTAGATACTTACATATAATGTGTGTATAGTGTGAGATAACAGCGAGAGGAGTAGGTTGGGAGCCGCCATTTTGGTGAGAGAGGAGCGTCGTCTGCACGACTTGGCATGTTGTTTACTGGTGGCCACTATGGTCTTTGGGCACCATACCAGCTTATTTGTACAGGTATGGTGAATAAAACAGGTAGATACTTATATATAATGTGTGTATACAGCGTAATAATACCACAACCAATATTGTTGCAGGAGAAATATTAGTGCGTCTGGCCTTGAGGGTGGCCGCCGATCAGCTGACTGTGGAGTAGCTACGTCTTTGTGCCTTTACTCACCATACAAGCTTAGATGTACAGTTATGGTGAACAAAACATGTAAATACGTATATATAACGTCTGTGTATAGTGAATAAATGCAAAAACAGTATTGTGGGAGGTAAATGAGGGTGAGTGAGGTGGTGTTGAGGGAGGGAGTGGCACGCTGGTGTGTGGCGGCCACTCCTCGTTGCTTTTTGACTCACAAGACCAACTTAGTAGTTCGTTATGGTGAACAAAACATGCAGATACTTATATATAACCTGTGTATATAGTGTAACAACAGCAAAACTATTTGTTTATTGTTTTATGAACATAATAATTGAATCACTTATATGCACACCATAATTTTGAGTACAGCGATGGTTCACACATTTTATAATATAAATATACCACAATTCACTGTATGGAATAATATTACTGCAAAAAAACTAAGAAAAAATCAATCAGAGACATTGAAATAATTAGGAAATAATATATTTGTGGCAACTGCTGTCTGACAGCTTGGGCGGAGTAGACCTCGTCTGGCGAAGGCTCTGCCAATGCCCCTTTTTTGCCACACTTCCCTACCCTACTGCGGCTAAAATATGCCACCTACGATTTTTTTGTTATTTTTTCCGTGATCAGGGAACAAAAATAAACACTTCTATAAGACGAAAGAATTTTTTGGATTTTTTTTTTGTTGCGCCTGTGGGTGTGAATTCCATTTGGGCCCCTAGCAGTTTGAGGGTTAAGCCAGGTGGAGTTTGTTTTGGGACATCTACCTTTCTGGGTGCCTAACCCACTCGATGGCCGACACTGAATGCTTGCAACCACATGGGGGTTTCTATAGGCCATTGCTCCTTGTGCCTCTCTGAGGGACCAGGTTCTGGCTTGTGGTCCCCGGTAAGCTTAACTCCAATTGAACTGATTGATGCCATGGTCTAATACATACATATCAGCCTGGTAAACTCTCCACTTAAGAGCCCTGGAGGGGCTCCACGGAAAATGTCAAATTTGTAGAGAAAAAAATCAATAATGGAAGTGATATTAGATGAGCATGTTGATGAAATGGTAAACTACTAATGATGATGAAGAAAAAAGATAATAGAAAATTATGAACAATTGTGATTGTAAAATTGGGTAATGATATGTATTAACAATTCATAGTAATAATAATACAATTCAAATGCTCGATAAATACATTAAGTATGTGCATGTATACAGACACTAGTACTTTATTTATAAAGATTATGAAAATTTATATACTCTTGCCACTGGCAGAACCATAGGACAAACCACATTTGTGTTATTTGGTTAAATAAGATCAAAATTGTACGTACTTTGGCTGCAGTGGGGTCCAGAAAATGGTGTGTGATGTCACAGTTTGGCGGTTGCCCATCGCGTAGACTCCTGGGGCTAGATTCACGAAGCAGTTGCGCAAGCACTTACAAACCTGTACATTCTTTCTCAACCTTTGGCGGCTTTGTTTACAATTATTAAACAGTTGATGAGCTCCAAAGCACCAGGAGGCTGTTTATAACAATAACAACAGTTGATTGGCAAGTTTTCGTGCTTGTAAACTGTTTAATAAATGTAACCAAAGCCGTCAAAGATTGAGGAAAGATGTACACGTTTGTAAGTACGTGCGTAACTGCTTCATGAACCTGGCCCCTGGAGCCAGTCGCGCACCAGATTCAACATGCACCAGTTGACACAAATATTTGTTTGTTCATTTTTTCTACACAATTGCAATTACATTTATATTTTTTTTCTTGCCAATCCTATGTATACTGAAAACGTTCACAATATTCTGGCAGTAGAACAGCTGTACTGTTCCTAGACACTATGTTACATGTATCACAAATGTGTCCACAAACATTGATCATATTTCCAATATTTCATGTTCATATATGTTCATTAATAACATATTTACACACTGTACACTATCACACACTGTATACATTCCCTATCAACACATTTAGAACTCTGTGAGTGTGTGATACTCAGAGAAGCAGTCAACGGGGCATAGAGGAACTTTGCACTCAACGCACCAGGTGCAGATGCATCTTCGCTTGCGTACCCTACATTGTGTGTTCTTGCAGACAATGCAGGCATTTTTACCCTTGTCCCGAGATCTGTGCCTGGCATATAACAAAGCTTGTGTACACCCAGCATCTTGTTACCTCTAAGTCTGTCAGGAACTGTGTGTGGCATTGTTGCTGGTACCCCACGCATTGCAACAGAGCCTCCATCCCAAACTTCATGAGAAGTTCATGTCCACAAACTGTCTAAAACTGTTGGCATTCTTTCTAAGATCAGATATTATGTTCATCACCCTGCCCTGGTTATGCTCTATTACTCTCTCATCTATCCTTATCTCAATTATGGTATTTGTGCTTGGGGTTCTACTACGCAAAATCATTTACATCCTCTAATTATTCAACACAAAGCTACTATTTGAACAATATCTAACTCTGGCCCCAAACAGCACTCGGTACCCTTACTCAAATCTATGAATATGTTAGATATTATTAAGTCACTGCACATCCTCATGTGTACTCTATATATTTAAAACTCTGAACTGCAATGTCAATCCTGACCTTAGAAGCTTCCTAGAAGGTTGTAACAGAACTCATGCACATCACACCAGAAACAAATACCTATTTGATATTCCAAGAGTGCGACTTAACCAAACTAGAAATGCTCTACAAATCAAGGGACCCAGAATGTGGAATGGTCTCCCCAATCATGTCAAAGGCTGTACCTCTCTCAACCAGTTTAACCCTTAAAGTGCGCATCACGTCATATGATGTGTTGGACGTTGTTCCAGTCAACTGCGCATCACGTCATATGATGTGTTGGAGTACTACGCAAGATTTAAACGGCCCGCGGATACACGGGGTTTACCACACCTTCATCAGGGCTCTTGTAAACAGACGCCATTTTAAAAAAAAATCGTGGGCCAAACTCCCGGGTGTTATTGGCCTCAGTATTGAGTGAGCAACCAAGCCCTGAGCACGCAGCATGAGTGAGCACGCAGCATGAGCTAACAGCACTGCTGTTCAGCTTGTGACCACAGCATCGCCTAAAAGTGCCAAAATATACTTGTTCATGCTATTATGTAGCGATGATATTATTACAGAAGACCCCTGACTGTGATAAAACTGACCAGGGTTCTGATAATAGCAGGATTGCGATGATATTTAGCGCTGTGCGCCATGGAGGGAGGAGTAATGCTGTGGGAGGGAGGGTGGTGGCGATGTTTTCTGACTGTGTGTGGCCACCTTTTATTGACTGCACTCAGCATACCAGCTTAGTGGTTCGCTATAGTGAGCACAAATGTAGATACTTATATATAACATGTGTATTGAGGGTATAAACAGCAGGAGAAGGTTTGGAGCCGCCATTTTGGTGAGGGTGGTGGCGTCGTTTGCACGACGCCACCGTGCAGACGACGGTGTTGTTTACTGGTTACCATGATGGTCTTTGGGCACCATACCAGTTTATTTGTACAAGTATGGTGAATAAAACAGGTAGATATTTATTTATAATGTGTGTATATAGCTTAATAACACCACGCAGTAGTGTTGGAGGAGAAATATTAGTGCGTCTGGCCTTGAGGGCGGCAGCCATCAGCTGACTGTGTTAGGTCCTACGTCTTTGTGCCTTTACTCACCATACAAGCTTAGATGTACAGTTATGGTGAACAAAACATGTAAATACTTATATATAACATCTGTATAAAAGATATATAGCGTAATAACACCACATAGTATTGTTGGAGGAGAAATATTAGTGCGTCTGGCCTTGAGGGCAGCAGCCATCAGCTGTGTTAGGTCCTACATCTTTGTGCCTTTACTCACCATACAAGCTTAGATGTACAGTTATGGTGAACAAAACATGTAGATACTTATATATAACGTCTGTATATAGTGAATTATAGCAAAAACAGTATTGTGGGAGGAGAATGTGGGCGAGTCAGATGACTGGAGGGAGGGCGGGAGTGGCTGGCTGGTACACGGCGGTCACTCCTCGTTACTTTTTTGACTCATAATGGCTACTTAGTGGTTCGTTATAGTGAACAAAACATGCAGATACTTATATATAACCTGTGCTTATAGTGTAATAACTGACAAAGTATTTGTTCACTGATTGATGAACATACTGAATCAACAATATGCTCACTATATTTTTTAGTACAGCAACGATTCACTCATTATATTATATAAATATATCAAACTACACACTATTGAATAATATTACAGCAAAAAAACTATGAAAAATCAGAGACATTGAAATAATTAGATAATTATCTCTTTGTGGCAACTCTGGCCTGACAGCTGGCGAGCAACAGACCACCTGGGACGCATGCTGAGTCAGCGCCTATAATTTGCCAGACTTCCCCGCCCTATAGCGGGAAATATATGGCACTTACGATTTTTTTATTATTTTTCCCTTGATCAGTGAACACAAATTAACAGGTTAGGAAGAAAAAATAATTTTTTTTTTCAAAATGACATGCGCCTGTGGGGATGACAGGATATTATACCCCGAGGATGTTAAGGGTTAACCCTCAAACCGCTAGGGGCCCAAATGGATTCAACACCCACAGGCGCAACAAAAAAAAAAAATCCAAAAAATTCTTTCGTCTTATAGAAGTGTTCATTTTTGTTCCCTGATCACGAAAAAATAAAAAATAAAATTGTAGGTGGCATATTTTAGCCGCAATAGGGTAGGGAAGTCTGGCAAAAAACCAGCGTTGAATGTAATGAAATGCCATTTTCTGGGGTGAGACCCGGAGGCTCCCCGGAGCTTTACCAAGCTGATATGCTAATGTCAGACTTTGGCATCAGTCATGTGAATGGAGTTCTAGGGCCTACCGGAGACCACGGCCAGAACCTGGCCCCCCTCAGAGAGGCAAGGGGAGCAATGGCCTATAGAAACCCCCGTGTGGTTGGAAGCATTCTATGTCTGCCATCGACCGGGTCAAGCATCCAGAAAGGAAAGCACTCCAAAACAAACCCCTATTCTGGTTAAAATTGCTACCTAAAGCCGAACTAGTGGATAGAACTCCCCAACAGAAAACAAGCAAACTAGTATGACATCACACATCACCGCGCCGCTGTCTGCACAGCTCCCCCCTCCCTGGGAGGGGGAAGGGGGAGCCCCAGACCTCCCATGTCGGCTATCCACCCATCAGTTCTGATGCTGGATGTCAAAACATGCTAAAAACCGCCAACCGGAGGGAGGGAGGGTTGCCGGAGAGCCTCCGGGTCTCACCCAGAAAATGGCGTTTCATTACATTCAACTCTGGTTTTCTGGGGGGAGCCCTGTCGGCTCCCCGGAGCTAACTACCCACACAGGAAGGTCAAAGGGACGGAATCGGAGGCGGACACCACACACCCCCACACGGAAGCGAGACAACCGGCAGCAAACGCCAACCCAAGGCACCACAGCCCCGAAAGGGCCCGGGAACAACACGAGAACAACGAGCAGCAAGGCCCCCGTACGAACACCAAAGATCCATGCCTGAATGACCGCAAGTACATGTCGCTCAGACGGCAGCGAGAGCAGTGATGCCACGAACGCCACGGGCATGGGGGAAGAACACAGGTTAGCCGCCAGAATACTGCTGACAACCTGGGACACCGTCACCCGCAAACCGGGAAGAACAGAACCGGATCAATGCAAAACGAGCCCTGGACACAGATGCCGTGGCACGCAAATAACAGCGGAGGGCCGCCACCGAACACAAAACATGACACACCCCCGGCCCGACCAACCAAGCACCAACAAACCAAGGACCCCCTCCAGAATGCAGCAGCCCCACCCCGTGCCAGAAAAGATGGAGACTGCTGCCACCGAATAACCAAAATGCTAAAACCAAAGGAGCAAGAAACTCAGCGACCCGACTCCCAGAGGCAAATGCCAAAAGGAAAAAGAGCCAACGAAAAAACAAACTGGAACCGAAGGAGCACTACCAACCGAGGAGAAGACAGAGTATGCTGACCAGAGACCAGGACGGTGCAAGCGGCGCACGAACAGGCCGGAGGTGAAACAACGCACGAGACAGCTTACTAACGGTGCAGAAGCAACACCAAGGCCGAAAGCAAGCCGAAGCGGCTCCGCCAGCACCGGCAGGGCGAAAGAGCTGAAACACAAACCCCAGGAAACAACCAGGGGTGGACAATCAGGCAGGGACAGAAAAACCCCACGCACATGAGAGGGCCAAGCCAGGGACCCGAAGACCACGAAAAACAACAAGCAAACCCCCATACACAAACCCTAGGCACAAAACAGCAGCAAAGTGCCAAACCACAACCGGATACAGGAACAAGGACACGCCACCGTGAAACACGTTACCAATGCACACGTGCAGCAGCAGCAACAGGCACCACCGCAACATGCAACATGTAAATAGCAACTCGCTTCTGCAAAGGCAGAGAACGGAGCAGGCAGACCCCAGACAGGGCCAACAGACACACGACAGAACCCAGCAGGCCCAGGAACCTGCACACCAGGCGACCGACGGCGGAGAACCCCGCTCGATACCTGCTGGATGGGGTTCTGGTAACTCATTTACACCCCAAGCCCGACTTGAGGCTAGACTAGACCGGCCAGAGGGTGGCCCACCAGCCAGCTGCTAGGAGCAACCTGCAGGCCCACATACCCCCCGCAACCAGGATGGGCCGGAACTTCTATTCGAAAACAGGCTAGTGTGCCCTGGAAGTCCACGGACGTACCGGCAATATGGCGTATGCTCGCAAGTAGGTCGTGTAACAACCGCAGACCTCTGATGGTTATACAGTGTTCCCCGATTGTACCTATAGCACCACTGCACTTCACTGGTACTATCTCACAAGTTCTTCCATATAGGCGGGACCCAAGAGCCAGAGCTCAAACCCGCAAGCACAACCAGGAGAGCCCTACCAGGTGAGTACATAACCAGCACCACAACCCACACACCTCATAACACGAAAAAAGGTGGGTCCCCTGAATGACTCTAGCATGGGTTGGACATGCACAGGAGTGGGACTGAAAGGGTTGAAAAAGGGACAGTCACTGGTGTAATTACCTAAGTGTAGTTACAGGATGAGAGCTACGCTCGTGGTGTCCCGTCTTCCCAGCACTCTTTGTCATATAACGCTTTGAAATTACTGATGGTCTTGGCCTCCACCACTTTCTCACTTAACTTGTTCCAACCGTCTACCACTCTATTTGCGAAGGTGAATTTTCTTATATTTCTTCGGCATCTGTGTTTAGCAAGTTTAAATCTATGACCTCTTGTTCTTGAAGTTCCAGGTCTCAGGAAATCTTCCCTGTCGATTTTATAAATTCCTGTTACTATTTTGTACCTGGTTAACCTGGTTGATACCTGGTTGATGGGGTTCTGGGAGTTCTTCTACTCCCCAAGCCCGGCCCGAGGCCAGGCTTGACTTGTGAGAGTTTGGTCCACTAGGCTGTTGCTTGGAGCGGCCCGCAGGCCCACATACCCACCACAGCCCGGCTGGTCCGGAACTCCTTGGAGGAATAAATCTAGTTTCCTCTTGAAGATGTCCACGGTTGTTCCGGCAATATTTCTTATGCTTGCTGGGAGGACGTTGAACAACCGCGGACCTCTGATGTTTATACAGTGTTCTCTGATTGTGCCTATGGCACCCCTGCTCTTCACTGGTTCTATTCTGCATTTTCTTCCATATCGTTCACTCCAGTACGTGTTATTTTACTGTGTAGATTTGGGACCTGGCCCTCCAGTATCTTCCAGGTGTATATTATTTGATATCTCTCTCGTCTTCTTTCTAGTGAGTACATTTGGAGAGCTTTGAGACGATCCCAATAATTTAGGTGCTTTATCGCGTCTATGCGTGCCGTATATGTTCTCTGTATTCCCTCTATTTCAGCAATCTCTCCTGCTCTAAAGGGGGAAGTGAGTACTGAACAGTACTCAAGACGGGACAGCACAAGTGACTTGAAGAGTACAAGCATTGTGATGGGATCCCTGGATTTGAAAGTTCTCGTAATCCATCCTATCATTTTTCTGGCTGTCGCAATATTTGCTTGGTTATGCTCCCTAAACGTTAGGTCGTCAGACATCATTATTCCCAAATCCTTTACATGTTGTTTTCCTACTATGGGCACATTTGATTGTGTTTTGTACCCTGTATTATGTTTAAGGTCCTCATTTTTACCGTACCTGAGTACCTGGAATTTGTCACTGTTAAACATCATATTATTTTCTGATGCCCAGTCGAAAACTTTATTAATATCAGCTTGAAGTTTTTCAATGTCTTCAGCCGAGGTAATTTTCATACTGATTTTTGTGTCGTCTGCAAAGGATGATACGAAGCTGTGACTTGTATTTTTGTCTATATCTGATATGAGAATAAGGAAAAGCAGCGGTGCAAGGACTGTACCCTGAGGTACAGAGCTTTTAACTGCACTTGGACTAGATTTTATATGGTTGACCGTTACTCGCTGAGTCCTGTTTGACAGAAAACTGAGTATCCAGCGTCCTACTTTACCGGTTATTCCCATTGACTTCATTTTGTGTGCTATCACGCCATGGTCACATTTATCGAAAGCCTTTGCGAAGTCCGTGTATATCACATCAGCATTCTGTTTTTCTTCTAATGCCTCAGTGACTTTATCGTAGTGCTCAAGTAGCTGTGAGAGGCACGATCTTCCCGCTCGAAATCCATGTTGGCCTGGGTTGTGAAGGTCATTGGTCTCCATGAAATTGGTGACCTGACTCCTAATCACTCTCTCAAATACTTTTATTATGTGCGATGTTAGTGCAACTGGTCTATAATTCTTTGCCAATGCTTTGCTCCCTCCCTTGTGTAGAGGGGCTATGTCTGCTACTTTAAGTGCATCTGGTATCTCCCCCGTGTCCAAGCTCTTCCTCCACACTATACTGAGTGCCTGTGCTACCGGCACTTTGCATTTCTTTATAAATATTGAATTCCATGAGTCTGGACCTGGGGCCGAGTGCATGGGCATGTTTTCAATTTCTCTTTCAAATTTAGTGCGCTCGTGTTGATATCAGTTATATTTACAGGGGTTTGGATATCCCGCATAAAGAAATTGTCTGGATCTTCTACTTTCATGTTGTTTATTGGAGTGCTAAACATGTCCTCATACTGCTTTTTTAGGATTTCACTAATTTCTTTGTCATCCTCCGTGTATGAACCTTCACTTGTACGAATAGGTCCAATACTGGCAGTAGTTTTTGCTTTTGATTTCGCATATGTGAAGAAGTATTTTGGATTTTTCTTTATTTCCTGAATTGCTTTCTGTTCTAACTGCCTTTCTTCAGTTTCATATGAGTGTTTCAATTTCCGCTCGATTTCTTCAATCTCCCTATTTAAATTATTCCTTCTTTGACGGGAAATTCGTGTCTGCATAAGCAGTTCCGTTATTCTTTTCCTGCGTTTATAGTGTCTTCTGCGTTCTCTTTCTACGTTGGATCTCTTTCTGGCTTTCCTCAAAGGAACATGTTTCAGACAGACTTGATACGCTTCCGAAGTCAGTTTTTCTATTCCTTCTGTAGGACTTTTATTACTTAAAACAGTTTCCCATGGAATGTTTTTAAGTTCCCTGTTTATTATCTCCCAGTCTATCCTTTTATTATTAAAATTGAATTTACTGAATAGCCCCTCTCGCTTTATCAACGTTTTAGGTCTATTCTGAGTATTGATGGTAGTTTGCACTTCAATGAGCTTGTGATCTGAATATGTGGTATCTGATATCGTAATGTCTCTGATAATGTCTTCATTGTTCGTAAAGACCAGATCTAGAATATTTTCATTTCTCGTTGGCTCCGATATCTGCTGAGTAAGTGAAAATTTGTCACAGAATCTAAGTAGTTCTCTAATCTGTGGTTGGTTAGGTCCTGATAGATTCCCTGGTATAATATTATTGTTTGCTATTCTCCACCTGAGACTAGGCAAGTTGAAGTCACCTAAGAAGATAATATCAGGTATTGGGTTCTCCAAATTATCAAGGCTATTCTCTATTTTGTTTATCTGTTCTGTGAATTCCTCAGCCGTTGCATCTGGCGGTTTGTATATTAGAATAATCACTAAATTTATTTTCTCTATTTTTAATCCCAGTACCTCTATCACCTCATTTGTAACGTTTAGGAGCTCCGAGCACACAAGGTCTTCCCTAATATACAGACCACTCCTCCATGTGACCTAATTTTCCTATCACACCTGTATAGGTTATATCCTGGAATCCAGATCTCACTGTCCAAGAATTCCCCTGCATGGGTTTCTGTGAAAGCTCCAAATACTGCATTTGATTCCGTGAGGAGGCCATTTATGAACTGTACTTTTTGTGGTTCTTGTTTTCAGTCCTTGTATGTTGGCAAAGATGAATGAGGTTACTCTATTAGTGATAGTTTGACTGGGAGACTTTTTCGGCAAGCCCATTATGCGTGACATATTGAGTTTGTTTCTGACCAGTGCTGATTGTTGTAGGGCAGTTGCTGTGTAGGTGTGTGGTCCTTTTCGGTGTGTAGTTGTATCTGTAATTCTGG
>WNGS01159517.1:13815-24184 GCA_020271785.1 Procambarus virginalis
CCTTAAGGGTGTGTGATGCGTGATGTGGTCTCTTGTTGACCCTCAACTTGCACCGGACTGTTGCACAATATTGCAGGTCACTAATGCAGACGGTGGTGTGAGTCGGGGTGCCATGAACGCCTGGGGACGGTTCTTTTCTTACAGTGATTGGGAAGATGATGGTCTTAGTAGAGTAATTAAAATTAATGGTTTATTGAAATTTTGTTTATTGGGGACAGGCCACTTGTGTATATATATATTCGTTAGGCAAAGATCAAGGCCCACACAAGGTCACCTACTGACCACCACTACGATGACAGAGCATGACACAGCATCACCATCACCACCCACCATACCCCAGGACACAGCACCACCACCCACCATACCCCAGGACACAGCATCATCACCCACCATACCCAGGGACACAGCACCACCACCCACCATACCCCAGGACACAGCACCACCACCCACCATACTCCAGGACACAGCACCACCACCCACCATACCCCAGGACACAGCACCACCACCCACCATACCCAGGAACAGCACCATCACCCACCATACCCCAGGAGGACACAGCACCACCACCCAATATACCCCAGGACACAGCATCACCACCCACCCATACCCCAGGACACAGCATCACCGCCCACATACCCCAGGACACAGCACCACCCACCATACCGCAGGACACAGCACCACCACCCACCATACCCCAGGACACAGCACCACCCACATACCCCAGGACACAACACCACCACCACCAACCCCAGGACACAGCATCACCACCAACATACCAGGACACAGCACACACCAACCATACCCCAGGACACAGCACCACCACCAACCATACCCCAGGACACAACACCACCACCAACCACACCCAGGACACAGCATCACACCCACCATACCCCAGGACACAGCACCACCACCAACCATACCCCAGGACACAGCATCACCACCAACCATACCCCAGGACACAGCACCACCACAACCATACCCCAGGGACACAGCACCACCACCAACCATACCCCAGGACACAGCACCACCACCAACCATACCCCAGGACACAACACCACCACCCACCATACCCCAGGACACAACACCACCACCAACCATACCCCAGGACACAGCATCACCACCCACCATACCCCAGGACACAACACCACCACCAACCATACCCAGGACACAACACCACCACCAACCATACCCAGGACACAGCACCACCACCCACCATACCCCAGGACACAGCATCACGACAAACACACCCCAGGACACAGCACCACCACCAACCATACCCAGGACACAGCACCACCACCAACCACACCCAGGACACAGCACCACCACCCACCATACCCCAGGACACAGCACCACCCACCATACCCCAGGACACAGCACCATCATCAACCATACCCCAGGACACAAAGCACCACCCACATACCCCAGGACACAGCACACCCACCATACCTCAGGATACATCATCACCACACACCATACCCCAGGACACAGCATAACCACCAACCATACCCCAGGACACAGCATCACGACCAACCATACCCCAGGACACAGCATTACCACCACCCATACCCCAGGACACAGCACACACCACCAACCATACCCCAGGACACAACACCACCCCCACCAACCATACCCCAGGACACAGCACCACCACCCACCATACCCAAGGACACAACCACCACCAACCGTACCCAGGACAACGCCCGACCCATTACACCCCAGGACACAGCACCACCCACCATACCCCAGGACACAGCACCATCATCAACCATACCCCAGGACACAGCACCACCCACCATACCCCAGGACACAGCACCACCCACCATACCTCAGGACACATCATCACCACACACCATACCCTAGGACACAGCATCACCACCCACCATACCCAGGACACAGCACCACCCACCATACCCCAGGACACAGCACCACCCACCATACCCCAGGACACAGCACCCCCACCAACCATACCCCAGGACACAGCACCACCACCCACCATACCCCAGGACACAACACCACCAACCGTACCCCAGGACACAGCACCATCACCCACCATACCCCAGGACACAGCATCACCACCCACCATACCCCAGGACACAGCATCACCACCCACCATACCCCAGGACACCACCACCACCCACCATACCCCAGGACACAGCACACCACCCAACCATACTCCAGGACAAAGCACCACCACCCCCATACCCCAGGACACAGCACCACCACCCACCATACCCCAGGAAACAGCACCACCACCCCCCATACCCCAGGACACAGCACCTCACCCACCATACCCCAGGACACAGCACCACCACCCACCATACCCCAGGACACAACATAACCACATACCAACCCCAGGACACAGCATCACCACCCTCCATACCCCAGGACACAGAATCACAGCAACAGCAACACAACACCAGCTGCATCAACAAGACACAAGCACCAGCTGCAGCAACAGCACCACAAGCACCAGCTGCAGCAATACAAGCACCAGCTGCAGCAACAGCACCACAAGCACATGCTGCAGCAACAGCAACACAAGCACCAGCTGCCGCAACAGCAACACAAGCACCAGATGCAGCAACACAAACACCAGCTGCAGCAACAGCAAACAAGCACCAGCTGCAGCAACACAAAAACACCTGCTGCAGCAACAGCAACACAAGCACCAGCTGCAGCAACAGCAACACAAGCACCAGCTGCAGCAGCAGCAACACAAGCACCAGCTGCAGCAACAGCAGCACAAGCACCAGCTGCAGCAACAGCAACACAAGCACCAGCTGCAGCAACAGCAACACAAGCACCAGCTGCAGCAGCAGCAACACAAGCACCAGCTGCAGCAACAGCAGCACAAGCACCAGCTGCAGCAACAGCAACACAAGCACCAGCTGCAGCAACAGCAACACAAGCACCAGCTGCAGCAACAGTAACACAAGCACCAGCTGCAGCAACAGCAACACAAGCACCAGCTGCAGCAACAGCAACACAAGCACTGCTGCAGCAACAGCAACACAAGCACCTGCTGCAGCAACAGCAACACAAGCACCAGCAATGCAGCCACAGCAACAAGCACCAGCTGCAGCAACAGCAACACAAACACCAGCTGCAACAACGGCACACAAGCACCAGCTGCAGCAACAGCAACACAAGCACCAGCTGCATCAACAGCAACACAAGCACCTGCTGCTGCAACAGTAACACAAGCACCAGCTGCAGCAACAGCAACACAAGCACCAGCTGCAGCAACAGCAACACAAGCACCAGCTGCAGCAACAGTAACACAAGCACCAGCTGCAGCAACAGCAACACAAGCACCAGCTGCAGCAACAGCAACACAAGCACCAGCTGCAGCAACACAAGCACCAGCTGCAGCAACAGCAACACAAGCACCAGCTGCAGCAACAGCAACACAAGCACAAGCTGCAGCAACACAAGCACCAGCTGCAGCAACAGCAACACAAGCACCAGCTGCAGCAACAGCAACAGAAGCACCTGCTGCAGCAGCACAAGCACCAGCTGCAGCAACAGCAACACAAGCACCTGCTGCAGCAACACAAGCACCAGCTGCAGCAACACAAGCACCTGCTGCAGCAACACAGCACCTGCTGCAGCAACAGCAACACAAGCACCATCTACATCAACACAAGCACCAGCTGCAGCAACAGCAACACAAGCACCAGCTGCATCAACAGCAACACAAGCACCAGCTGCATCAACAGCAACACAAGCACCAGCTGCAGCAACAGCAACACAAGCACCAGCTGCAGCAACAGTAACACAAGCACCAGCTGCAGCAACAGTACACAAGCACCAGCTGCAGCAACAGTAACACAAGCACCAGCTGCAGCAACACAAGCACCAGCTGCAGCAACACAAACACCAGCTCATCAACAGAACACAAGCACCAGCTGCAGCAACAGTAACACAAGCACCTGCTGCAGCAACAGCAGCACAAGCACCAGCTGCAGCAACAGCAACACAAGCACCTGCTGCAGCAACAGCAACACAAGCACCAGCTGCAGCAACAGCAACACAAGCACCAGCTGCAGCAACAGCAACACAAGCACCAGCTGCAGCAACAGCAACACAAGCACCAGCTGCAGCAAACAGCAACACAAGCACCTGCTGCAGCAACAGCAACACAAGCACCTGCTGCAGCAACAGCAACACAAGCACCTGCTGCAGCAACAACAACACAAGCACCAGCTGCAGCAACAGCAACACAAGCACCAGCTGCAGCAACAGCAACACAAGCACCTGCTGCAGCAACAACAACACAAGCACCAGCTGCAGCAACAGCAACACAAGCACCAGCTGCAGCAACAGCAACACAAGCACCTGCTGCAGCAACAGCAACACAAGCACCAGCTGCAGCAACAGCAACACAAGCACCTGCTGCAGCAACAGTAACACAAGCACCAGCTGCAGCAACACAAACACCAGCTGCAGCAACAGCAACACAAGCACCAGCTGCAGCAACAGCAACACAAGCACCAGCTGCAGCAACAGTAACACAAGCACCAGCTGCAGCAACACAAGCACCTGCTGCAGCAACAGCAACACAAGCACCAGCTGCAGCAACAGCAACACAAGCACCAGCTGCAGCAACAGCAACACAAGCACCAGCTGCAGCAACAGCAACATAAGCACCAGCTGCAGCAACAGCAACACAAGCACCAGCTGCAGCAACAGCAACACAAGCACCAGCTGTAGCAACAGCAACACAAGCACCAGCTGCAGCAACAGCAACACAAGCACCAGCTGCAGCAACAGCAACACAAGCACCAGCTGCAGCAACAGTAACACAAGCACCAGCTGCAGCAACAACAACACAATCACCAGCTGCAGCAACAGCAACACAAGCAACAGCTGCAGCAACACAAGCACCAGCTGCAGCAACAGCAACACAAGCACCAGCTGCAGCAACAGCAACACAAGCACCAGCTGCAGCAACAGCAACACAAGCACCAGCTGCAGCAACAGCAACACAAGCACCAGCTGCAGCAACAGCAACACAAGCACCAGCTGCAGCCACTTAACAACTTGAGCAACAACAACACTGGACTGGGTTCACAGTGTGTACAGGAAGTGTTGCAGACAACGTCGGCTGTACGGCCAGTTACCGACACCAGGGGACCCGCTTGTTACCTGAATGGCTTTTCCCCGCTCCAGGAGGCAATTGCAAGGGTTGCTAGGGAGTAGAGTACACACCTGTGATGCACAGCTGCACTAGGCATCCAACACCTGCCATCTTGCTGTTGAAAAGGCTCTACTGGTTCCAAAATAAATAATTCATCTATTTGGATTTACAGTGTTGCATAAATGTTCTGAATTTCTCAAACGCATTTGTAAATGCGTTATACTGCCTAAAATAGTTGATTAGATTTCATTGATTTTATTTAAAAAAAAATTGTAGTATTTTTAACAGCGATGTTTTCCTGATAAATTAGCAAGCCAAACACGGACTCGCCACGTTATTATTAAACTCTCGGGTTCTGCATTTCTCTTGTTTAGAAATTTCTCTGAATATTAACTCTGCAATTATTGATAAATATTGTAATAAACAACATTTACGCAGCAAGTAAAGTTTACAATAACAAGTAACTTGGCAAACCTCCCAAATGCTCACTTAATTAACATGAACTAATAAAAGATCTCGGATATAACCTATTTCAAATTTAAAGCGTTTCTTTTGCTAATTATTTAAGTCATCGGGAAGCTGCGGTGAGATTAGCGAAGTGTCGAACGTCCTGATGTAACGAACACATGTGAGTGAAACAGCGCGAGAGAAACTGTGAAGATTAAACTGCCGAAGGCTCTATTGACAGCTTCTTCTTCAGGATGACAGCTTGTTCTTCAGGATGACAGCGTGTTCTTCAGAATGACAGCGTGTTCTTCAGGATGACAGCGTGTTCTTCAGGATGACAGCGTGTTCTTCAGGATGACAGCGTGTTCTTCAGGATGACAGCGTGTTCTTCAGAATGACAGCGTGTTCTTCAGGATGACAGCGTGTCTTCAGAATGACAGCGTGTTCTTCAGAATGACAGCGTGTTCTTCAGAATGACACAGTGTTGAGACAGGAATGACAGCGTGTTCTTCAGGATGACAGCGTGTTCTTCAGGATGACAGCGTGTTCTTCAGGATGACAGCGTGTTCTTCAGGATGACAGCGTGTTCTTCAGGATGACAGCGTGTTCTTCAGGATGACAGCGTGTTCTTCAGGATGACAGCGTGTTCTTCAGGATGACAGCGCGTTCTTCAGGATGACAGCGCGTTCTTCAGGATGACAGCGCGTTCTTCAGGATGACAGCGCGTTCTTCAGGATGACAGCGTGTTCTTCAGGATGACAGCGTGTTCTTCAGGATGACAGCGTGTTCTTCAGGATGACAGCGTGTTCTTCAGGATGACAGCGTGTTCTTCAGGATGACAGCGTGTTCTTCAGGATGACAGCGTGTTCTTCAGGATGACAGCGTGTTCTTCAGGAAAGAGTATCTTACTGTGTTTCTATTGTATAAATTGTCGTCCACACTTCCGTGGAAATTTATGTGACGAGGACGTGGGTCAGTAACTCCTGACGTGGGTCATATAAAGCTGCAGAAACCTGTAGACAATTTCCACCAAAAAGCACTGTGGAGAAATGCCCGACGGAAGATTATCTAACACAGTGCACAGTTACAACCACAACAGACCACTGGAACATTAGCTAACACAGTGCACAGTTTCAAACCCATTAAGACTTCAATTTCGATTCAACAGCGCAGAAGTTGTTAAACACATATGGCAACATCTTACTGAAGCGACCATATGAGTCATAAATACTCATACTCCGCCCAAGTAAAACAGAAACAAGCAACACTTAGTGGGCCAGCCAGAGATTTAGGGCGCGCGCAGGGATATCGTTGAAAAAAAATCTACCAAAGTAGAGAATAACATATCTGAGTAACACGGTCTATGAGAGAAAGCACATGGCTCATGTCTATCTATTTAAGGAACAAAGCCAAGCCCCTCCCGGGACTGAGAGAACGTCTAGTCAGCGAATGACCACCATTTCCAAGATCCCACGACAGGGAGGCATTTATAATGGGTTTCATACCAGGATATGTAATTAATGCAATAGTAATAGAATATCATGATAATTTATAAATAATTACATATAATTATTAAAAAATTCTTTAACCAGATACGTTTGGTTAACGATTTTATAAATCACTCTTTAAAACAGGTTGGGTGGCTATGCTCGCCTTGGGGTGGATTTAGATGGTGTTTTGACGCTGTGACATTAGAACAAAATCCATCACCTCTACGAAGACCCCGGTTGTACACGCTGAGTTCCAGCCAGTTCACAGATCCGCGAACCTTTTTAAGGTGGTGTGACCTACACATAAAAGTGTATAACCAATAAGACACACTTTTTAGAGACCTAAGTGTGTGACTTGCAATAAACTGTGAGAGGAGTGCGAGGCCACACCGACGCCACACCAGCAGTGAGCCTCACACCATACACCATAACACACTATACACACCACGGAGTGTATTATACCACATCAAGCTGTTTATCTACTCCGTGGACAGTTACTGTGGTGAAAGAATAAAACTAATTGCGAATTGAGAAACCGTGAAGTGGAGTTATGCTACCAGCCAAACATTATTCCCAAAATCACAGCTGAAGGACCGATGTAATTTAGTGTTTCAGTAAATTAATCATTAAAACTAAATATTCAATTATATTGTTTCTAGTCGAGACTGAATCAACACACTTAATTAAAACATGTTACGGCCACAATGGGTCGCAACCAGGTTCTTTTCTAGTGGTACTAAAGTTCTGGTGTCCGGCCCCAAGTAAGTAGTGGCTTTCAAGGAGTGAGCTCGGTAATGAAAGTAAAAAAAGGAGGGTTGTATTGAATACTACACTTCATAAAATGTCGATATAATTACATATGATTCTTTTTCCATCACCTCGTAAATAATCCTAACAAAAATATTAGTACACCTAATATGTACAAAAGTGTCTCATGGAACACTAAGCGCTCTTCGGTGCTGGCGATGCAGTCTTGTAAGCTATCGCGTTTCCTCATCCGTAGTACTATCCTCGGCAGGTACCGGGAAACCACAATGAGTCTACCCTGGCCACGGGCCAGCCAAACTACAGTCTCTCTAAGTGCTTCCTTGTGAAGGCCCACAATCACAGTCCAGCCTGGTGCTGGCAGATACCAATCAGCCTCGTTCTGCTGGGCCACTTCACGTGCAAATACTAGGGTAGCGAGCCCTAGGCAGGAGCTTCGTGCAACTCGCTGGTTACTCTCCTCTTCAACACCTTAGTCAGTCGTCTCTTCTATTAGCCAGCCCCCGGGTACAGCGAATCCCATCACTGCCACTTAGCAGGCAGACAGTAGAGCACTTCACAGTTCTCTTCCGGCTGCGGCTCACTGCTTCCGTAAAGCAGACCGGTGCAGAGACCTTGGCTGTCCTGGGTAGACTGATTATCCTCGTATCACAGTAGCCTTATTTCGACTCTGTGGATACAGACACGTCATCAGTACTCTGGGACACTAGGAAACAACACTTACGTACACTGACATAGACATCCAACTCTTTCTTCAATAGATGGCGCTGATTTTCTAAGCGCCCCTCACTAGAGGTCTGCACCAGCTACTTCTTGAGCTAACTAGGATAGGAATCTAGTACCTCTTGCTGGTATCTTCCTGCCACCACTAGATGGCGTCGTCCATTTTACATACGATTCTGGTGCAGTACGGGTGCGGACTCGTAGATGGCGCTGAAGCTGCCACCCTACCTCCTGACAAGGGTGACGAGTCTGTAACGAAACAAAATACTAGATAATCTTAACTAAATTCTACTCCCAAAGCGATATGAAAAGGCTTGAAAGCATTCAGAATGAGGCCATGGCAATCATTCTTGGAGTTCCAAGAACTGCCAAAACGTCTAATCTACGAGAGGAATGTCCCTTCCCAGTGTTAAAAGCAGAATTCAGGAGCTGAATGCAAAGCTTGCAATTAGGATAGCCAGAGATCCCCATTACAATGATATTGCTAAGAAAATACTGAGTTCTGTGCTACTTTCAGGGGAAACAGGAAAAGCAAAAAATGGCATCACAGATCAGTCTGCTACCTCGAAGAACTTCACCTGCTTGAGCAAGCCCGTGAGCTCCTGCCTGTAGAGAGGTTACCTCCCTGGGAGGATGACTCATGCAAGATCATCATCAATGAAATGGCAACGAAAAAATCCAACATGATAGCACGAAAAATGAGACACAAGTATCTCGAGGAAATTTATAAAGAAGCCGGAGATGAACTAGATCAAATCTACACTGACGGGTCATCTAATTCTGTCATTGGCAGGGCTGGTGCAGCATACACGGTAATTAAGGACAATGCTTTCCAACGCAGAAATGAAGAAAAGGCGCGTATTGAGAACTATGCCTCTTCAACGCAAGCAGAGCAAACTGCCATTGTTATGGCGTTAAGGTTTCTTGAACGGAACACTAATGATGCAGTGATTTGCACCGATTCCAAAGCAGCACTGCAAAGCCTAGGAAAAAATCGGGCAGAAAATCTTGCAATAGTCGATGAAATTAATTAAGAGAGCTTTGGAAGTACTTACCAATCAGGGAAGAGTCATCAAGTTTCTGTGGATCCCCTCCCATGTTGGGATATGTGGGAATGAACGAGCAAATGTGCTGGCTGCTGAAGGCGCTGAAGGAGACCATATTGAATACTTCATACCCAAGACTACTACAAATTAGAGGTATTGTCAGGCAACATCACCGTGACAAGGTAACTGAGGAAAGGAGAATAGAAGCACAAACCAGTGAATCTATACGATGGTACAAAATGGTTGCAGCTGGCAATCCCAATCATTATGGCCGAAGAGAAGTAGGACGCGGGAGAGGATCAGTAATAGCGAGAATCCGTCTTGGATACAAATATCCATGGAGATACGGAATGGAAACAACAGTTGATCAGAGAAGTTGCAGAATCTGTGGTGAGAGTGACGGACTCCGCCTTGACCACTATCTACATGAATGTGAACACCTGAGAGGCATTAGAAATATGTGTAGAATAATAAACCCCCACATTGTTTGAGTTAGGAAAACACTATTTGTCAAATATTGATACTGTTCTTAAAAGATTCCCCCATTTTGCACCCGCAAGATAACATAAGCTTTTAAGGGCTGACAAATGTTAATCTTCTTGTTTGAGGAGCTGTTCACTTGAGACAGTTAAGCAAGTCCCAGCTGTGTCTGGGTACAAGTGACAGGATGAAAAACCCAGCGGGTTTCTTTCTTTTGGGGAGTGATGTACATGCTGCTATGGCGGTGTTTCCACTCATAAGATGAGTGGCGCTGCCAA
>WNGS01159525.1:0-10018 GCA_020271785.1 Procambarus virginalis
CCCCCGACACAATGAATTATTTTTAAACCCGATAAAAGTTGAGCAGTATGCCTTGGGATTACTCCCAGAGTTGAGGGCTATGAGTGACGAGGAAACACTGGAAGAACTAACCGTCATTACACTAGAAAAGTGGCAGATGTGATCACCACATACAAAATTCTCAGGTGAATAGACAAGGGCAGTATTTAGTATGAGTTTAAAACGAACAAGAGGAATAGGTCACAGTTGTGAATAGTGTCATAGTTGCGAATGTTATAAATCCATGAGGGCCGTGATGAGGGTTCGAATCTATGCACGGGATGTTCCCAGATGCGCCTTAGTCAACTGTACCACGACATGGCCAAAAGAATTACAACCTGGAGTGCTACTGCCCTCACTAGGATATCGAAACTTCTCCGAAACCCAATCGGGCTTTCAGACAATTCCCCCCATGCACCCGGGTTCTGTCAACCAGATCGATGTTCTATCTTTTCGCCTTTATTTCAATACACACAGAAATCACAATAACGTGATATATCATAGGAATAAATCCACATAGGATTTGTTCCAATCCCTTGTGGATTTGTTCATCTCATGTATCACGTTATTGTGATTTCTGTGTGTATTGTGAATATTATTAGGTCATAGCACGTTGACCAGACCACACACTTGAAGGTGAAGGGACGACGACGTTTCGGTCCGTCCTGGACCATTCTCAAGTCGATTGTGATGAGGAAGTTGATGCCGGCAATATCTCCTCACCTCTCTCTTGCCTATTTATTGCCTATATCAACTTCCAAGCCACGCTCCAATTTAGCCACGTTATTGTGACTCATCCCCTGCATTAGGTCATTTGTTGTCATTGTCACATTAGTGAATGCATTGAAAAAATTGAGTAGTTTTAGACTTCATACACAGCTCCAAGTGTAAGTATAATTGTATTTGTATATAACATAAAGCCACTAAATACGCACAACGTTTCGGCCATAACTTAATTAGTGAAATGTGTATATATTTTTAGGGTAATACCTAAAATGTTAATATGCCATGTTTTCTTTGATGATTATGGTTATTTAGCCAACTTTACTTATCCTGACACTGGTTAATAGACCTGCAGTTTCATAAAGTCATTTTATTATTTAAGTTACTGTTGAACATTCTCAGCTCGTGTAACGCCATTCTCATTGTATTGGAGTCTCCATAGCTTCACAGAAAACGGAAAATTGCATCACCTTTAAGGGCCGTCAAACATACATTTCAAAAATCCTAAAACTAATAATTCATTGTGTCAGGGGAGACAGGAAGCCTGGTTATATATACAGTACATGTTAGGCTTATTTCGAGACCCCCCCCCACACCAGGGTCAAATTACTGATTCTCCCCAGAATGCAACCCCACAACAAGCTGACTAACTTCTGGGGTACCTACTTGCGTCCAACAATTTATGTCCCGCCCGGGGACCAGATTCACGAAGCAGTTTCGCAAGTACTTACGAACGTGTACATCTTTCCTCAATCTTTGACGGCTTTGGTTACATTTATTAAACAGTTTACAACCATGAAAACTTCCCAATCAACTGTTGTTATTGCTATAAACAGTCTCCTGGTGCTTCGAAGCTCATTAACTGTTTAATAATTGTAAACAAAGCCGCCAAAAATTGAGAAATAATGTACAAGTTCGTAAGTACTTGGAGTTGACCCTGAGCAGCCGTGGAGTGCGGACGTGTCCCTCCGTGACTGCTGGGGTTGTTAGCTGTTTGGTCGCCAGGTGGCGGGGCGTCGCTGCCCTCCCAGTGTTGTTGCCTGGCTGGCTGCGTGCTGACGTGGCGGAACTGAGTTACGATGGGGGTCCCCTTCCCACCAGTACTGCGGGCTCAGTCTGTAGGCCTGGAATTTTCCAGCCGGGCTGGGTACCCGGAGATTGCGCGGGTGTGTGAGCAGCTGCAGGTACCTGTGATGGATCTATACGGTGTCGAGCTGGTGACGGCCCGTCGGGTGATACTAAAATTCACTGAGGAAATGGCGTATCGCGAATTTCTCCGTCGATACGAGGGGCGGACACTGCCTCTACAGGATGGTGCGGGCACTGTTTCCATATCAGATCGGAGTGGTGCCCTCACCTACGTCAGCGTCCATGGGGCTCCGTTGGAGTTTCCGGAGGGTCTGCTCCGGCGGTACTTCGGCCGTTTTGGTGCCGTCGTTAGTGTGCGGGTGAATGCGGTCTCTTCGAGCCCACTTAAGGGTGTCCGGACGAACATTCGTACCCTGGGCATGAGGCTACGGGAGGATATTCCGTCCTCTGTGCGTCTGATGGGGTACGCAGTTCGTGTGTTTTACGCCCGCCAGCCTCGGACATGTTATCGTTGTGGCCTGTCGGGCCATCAGGCTGCTGAATGTTCTGCGCCGGCCTCTGCGCCTGTGAACCTCTTCAGTGAGGAGGACTTTCCACCGCTTCCTGTGAAGGAGGTTTCTGTGGCTCTGGACGCCTCTCCGGACGCGGCTCAGCCCTCTGTGTCGCCTGATGCGCCCCCTGTGGTGGACGTTCCCCCGAATGTCGCCGACCCTCCTCAGGATGTTGCGATGCCCTCGGTGGATACTCCTGCTCCTGTCCCTGCTGCTCCCGTGGGCCTTCCTGATGCTCCCTCCTCGCTGTCTGCTCACCCGTCTTCAGTTGCTGCACCTGGCCCTGCATGCTCGCCTGCATACTCGCCTCGGGTCCCGGCTGTGCTGGGTGCTGGGGTGGCTGTGGGGCCTCCTGTTGTGTGTGGTCCGGTACCCCCTACGGTTGAGGCTGCTGCCGTCATGAGACGGGCGTTGGTTCGCACGGCTTGTGATGCCCGTGGTTCTGGGTCCGCCTCCGGCTCTGAGGATGTGCGCCCGGTGCCCAAACGGTCCCGGCGTTCTTCTACTGCTTGGGCTGATGTGGAGGGTTTCGACGCCGATGGGTCTTCGGGAGATGATGTGGTGGTCGCTGACGTCCATGTGCCTGCTGATGCCGAAGATTGTGTTTATAATTCACCTCCTGTTTCTTATGCAGGCGGTTCTCCGCAGTGGGAGGTGGTAGCTCCTCCGGAAGTAGGTGAGGTGGGTGCTGGTGCAGGCCGTGACCTCGTGTTGTTGCTGAAGAAGGATGTTCGGCGAGGGGGGCCCCTGCAGGTGTCACGTCCGGTGGTTGCTGCGGAGCCCTGTGGGGCTGCCAAGGTTACAAGTGCGCTGCCCGTTGCCCGCGCCTGTAGGGGGAAGCCTGTCCCGCTCATCTTGGCCTCCGGCGTGGCGCATGATAAGCAGAACAACCCTTTGGATTTTTACATTCGTGACCGAGTGCTACCTGTTCCGTGGTGCCCCTCGACTGTCTGGGTTCCACAGGCTCGGGTTTTTGTTGAGGGTGTGCCGAATTTGATGCCCGATCCTCGTACGGCCCTTAGTCACCCTGTTTCGGACGACATCCTGTTGCTTTGGGAGGCGTATCGTGTTCGGTTCCCGGCGGCAGAGTGACCGGATAAGTATGCGCACTCTTGAAGATTTGTGTGCTTGCTGTGTATTTCGAGTATGTATAGGACTTGGTATGTTCTGTGGTATTTTATTATGTGCCCTTCAGGCCGATGTCGTGTTTAGTTTTCTCAATGTCCCTGTTTATTGTAATTAGGCTATACCTTTTCATGATTATCTGTTTCTTTGATTCTGTTGTATTATGTGCCCCTATGGCTATGCTGTTTGCCCACTTACGTGAGTGGTTGTGCATGTTTTTTTATTGTTTGTTTATTGTTTGTGTTGTTATTGTGCCATGTTTATGGTTTTTTGTTTTATGATTTTATTATTTTTTTATTTTTTCTTGTTCTCTGCTTTCTCTGTGTATTATGATCTTGTTTTATGTGTTATTGTAATTTGGGTATTGTTTGCCTGTTTGCGCTATTTGTTTTATTGATGTTTTTGTACTGTGCTGTCGGTCCTTTTGGCCGGTGGTTGTTTGTTTTGCTAAATTTGGTTTCTTATGTTAATTTTATTGTATTTATTGCTTATACTTGCATGCTTGCATGTAAAAATAATGAAAAAAAAAGTTCGTAAGTACTTGCGTAACTGCTTTGTGAATCTGGCTCCGGGATTCTAGATTATGAGTCGTGAACGAACCCAACTGTACTACCGGGACCCCTTGCAACTCTGCATGATTTCTATAGTTGCCACCAGCTACGGCTATTTTACTGGACACCCATACTCCTCCTGTGAACGGTAGTTTACTGGACACCCCATACTCCTCCTGTGAACGGTAGTTTACTGGACACCCCATACTCCTCCTGTGAACGGTAGTTTACTGGACACCCCATACTCCTCCTGTGAACGGTAGTTTACTGGACACCCCATACTCCTCCTGTGAACGGTAGTTTACTGGACACCCCATACTCCTCCTGTGAACGGTAGTTTACTGGACACCCCATACTCCCCCTGTGAGTGGCAGTTTACTGGACACCCCATACTCCTCCTGTGAGTGGCAGTTTACTGGACACCCCATACTCCTCCTGTGAGTGGCAGTTTACTGGACACCCCATACTCCTCCTGTGAACGGTAGTTTACTGGACACCCCATACTCCTCCTGTGAACGGTAGTTTACTGGACACCCCATACTCCCCCTGTGAACGGTAGTTTACTGGACACCCCATACTCCTCCTGTGAACGGTAGTTTACTGGACACCCCATACTCCTCCTGTGAACGGTAGTTTACTGGACACCCCATACTCCTCCTGTGAACGGTAGTTTATTGTGCACCCCATACTCATCCTGTGAGCGGTAGCGCAAAAGCATTACAGAGGGCACAAAAGCTCTTTATCAGACCTCATCTTAGATTATTTCATAAACAATTTCATCTATCCTTCACACCTTATAGTTACAATGTCAGCTAGTTACAGAGTAAGTGCTAATTCAAGAGCTACATATTTACAGTAAGTTATCATACATTAATGGTAGGTCTTATGCATATATGCAGTTGCATATAGTCCTGGGGACCATTCAGGCTTGTTCGTATATATATATATATATATATATATATATATATATATATATATATATATGCAAACAAGCCTGAATGGTCCCCAGGACTAGATACAACTGAAAACTCACACCCCAGAAGTGACTCGAACCCATACTCCCAGGAGCAAAGCAACTGGTAACTACAGGGCGCCTTAATCCGCTTGACCATCACGACCGGACATAAGGAAGTGATAGCCTGAGCTATATGAACCACTTCCCCGCCGGCACCTGGATGGTTATCTTGGGCATAGCATTTTATCAAATCACCTCATTTTTTGGGGCAACACGTGAGGAACACAAATGCAAACAAGCCTGAATGGTCCCCAGGACTAGATACAACTGAAAACTCACACCCCAGAAGTGACTCGAACCCATACTCCCAGGAGCAAAGCAACTGGTAACTACAGGGCGCCTTAATCCGCTTGACCATCACGACCGGACATAAGGAAGTGATAGCCTGAGCTATATGAACCACTTCCCCGCCGGCACCTGGATGGTTATCTTGGGCATAGCATTTTATCAAATCACCTCATTTTTTGGGGCAACACGTGAGGAACACAAATGCAAACAAGCCTGAATGGTCCCCAGGACTAGATACAACTGAAAACTCACACCCCAGAAGTGACTCGAACCCATACTCCCAGGAGCAAAGCAACTGGTAACTACAGGGCGCCTTAATCCGCTTGACCATCACGACCGGACATAAGGAAGTGATAGCCTGAGCTATATGAACCACTTCCCCGCCGGCACCTGGATGGTTATCTTGGGCATAGCATTTTATCAAATCACCTCATTTTTTGGGGCAACACGTGAGGAACACAAATGCAAACAAGCCTGAATGGTCCCCAGGACTAGATACAACTGAAAACTCACACCCCAGAAGTGACTCGAACCCATACTCCCAGGAGCAAAGCAACTGGTAACTACAGGGCGCCTTAATCCGCTTGACCATCACGACCGGACATAAGGAAGTGATAGCCTGAGCTATATGAACCACTTCCCCGCCGGCACCTGGATGGTTATCTTGGGCATAGCATTTTATCAAATCACCTCATTTTTTGGGGCAACACGTGAGGAACACAAATGCAAACAAGCCTGAATGGTCCCCAGGACTAGATACAACTGAAAACTCACACCCCAGAAGTGACTCGAACCCATACTCCCAGGAGCAAAGCAACTGGTAACTACAGGGCGCCTTAATCCGCTTGACCATCACGACCGGACATAAGGAAGTGATAGCCTGAGCTATATGAACCACTTCCCCGCCGGCACCTGGATGGTTATCTTGGGCATAGCATTTTATCAAATCACCTCATTTTTTGGGGCAACACGTGAGGAACACAAATGCAAACAAGCCTGAATGGTCCCCAGGACTAGATACAACTGAAAACTCACACCCCAGAAGTGACTCGAACCCATACTCCCAGGAGCAAAGCAACTGGTAACTACAGGGCGCCTTAATCCGCTTGACCATCACGACCGGACATAAGGAAGTGATAGCCTGAGCTATATGAACCACTTCCCCGCCGGCACCTGGATGGTTATCTTGGGCATAGCATTTTATCAAATCACCTCATTTTTTGGGGCAACACGTGAGGAACACAAATGCAAACAAGCCTGAATGGTCCCCAGGACTAGATACAACTGAAAACTCACACCCCAGAAGTGACTCGAACCCATACTCCCAGGAGCAAAGCAACTGGTAACTACAGGGCGCCTTAATCCGCTTGACCATCACGACCGGACATAAGGAAGTGATAGCCTGAGCTATATGAACCACTTCCCCGCCGGCACCTGGATGGTTATCTTGGGCATAGCATTTTATCAAATCACCTCATTTTTTGGGGCAACACGTGAGGAACACAAATGCAAACAAGCCTGAATGGTCCCCAGGACTAGATACAACTGAAAACTCACACCCCAGAAGTGACTCGAACCCATACTCCCAGGAGCAAAGCAACTGGTAACTACAGGGCGCCTTAATCCGCTTGACCATCACGACCGGACATAAGGAAGTGATAGCCTGAGCTATATGAACCACTTCCCCGCCGGCACCTGGATGGTTATCTTGGGCATAGCATTTTATCAAATCACCTCATTTTTTGGGGCAACACGTGAGGAACACAAATGCAAACAAGCCTGAATGGTCCCCAGGACTAGATACAACTGAAAACTCACACCCCAGAAGTGACTCGAACCCATACTCCCAGGAGCAAAGCAACTGGTAACTACAGGGCGCCTTAATCCGCTTGACCATCACGACCGGACATAAGGAAGTGATAGCCTGAGCTATATGAACCACTTCCCCGCCGGCACCTGGATGGTTATCTTGGGCATAGCATTTTATCAAATCACCTCATTTTTTGGGGCAACACGTGAGGAACACAAATGCAAACAAGCCTGAATGGTCCCCAGGACTAGATACAACTGAAAACTCACACCCCAGAAGTGACTCGAACCCATACTCCCAGGAGCAAAGCAACTGGTAACTACAGGGCGCCTTAATCCGCTTGACCATCACGACCGGACATAAGGAAGTGATAGCCTGAGCTATATGAACCACTTCCCCGCCGGCACCTGGATGGTTATCTTGGGCATAGCATTTTATCAAATCACCTCATTTTTTGGGGCAACACGTGAGGAACACAAATGCAAACAAGCCTGAATGGTCCCCAGGACTAGATACAATTGAAAACTCACGTGTTGCCCCAAAAAATGAGGTGATTTGATAAAATGCTATGCCCAAGATAACCATCCAGGTGCCGGCGGGAAGTGGTTCATATAGCTCAGGCTATCACTTCCTTATGTCCGGTCGTGATGGTCAAGCGGATTAAGGCGCCCTGTAGTTACCAGTTGCTTTGCTCCTGGGAGTATGGGTTCGAGTCACTTCTGGGGTGTGAGTTTTCAGTTGTATCTAGTCCTGGGGACCATTCAGGCTTGTTTGCATTTGTGTTCCTCACGTGTTGCCCCAAAAAATGAGGTGATTTGATAAAATGCTATGCCCAAGATAACCATCCAGGTGCCGGCGGGGAAGTGGTTCATATAGCTCAGGCTATCACTTCCTTATGTCCGGTCGTGATGGTCAAGCGGATTAAGGCGCCCTGTAGTTACCAGTTGCTTTGCTCCTGGGAGTATGGGTTCGAGTCACTTCTGGGGTGTGAGTTTTCAGTTGTATCTAGTCCTGGGGACCATTCAGGCTTGTTTGCATTTGTGTTCCTCACGTGTTGCCCCAAAAAATGAGGTGATTTGATAAAATGCTATGCCCAAGATAACCATCCAGGTGCCGGCGGGGAAGTGGTTCATATAGCTCAGGCTATCACTTCCTTATGTCCGGTCGTGATGGTCAAGCGGATTAAGGCGCCCTGTAGTTACCAGTTGCTTTGCTCCTGGGAGTATGGGTTCGAGTCACTTCTGGGGTGTGAGTTTTCAGTTGTATCTAGTCCTGGGGACCATTCAGGCTTGTTTGCATTTGTGTTCCTCACGTGTTGCCCCAAAAAATGAGGTGATTTGATAAAATGCTATGCCCAAGATAACCATCCAGGTGCCGGCGGGGAAGTGGTTCATATAGCTCAGGCTATCACTTCCTTATGTCCGGTCGTGATGGTCAAGCGGATTAAGGCGCCCTGTAGTTACCAGTTGCTTTGCTCCTGGGAGTATGGGTTCGAGTCACTTCTGGGGTGTGAGTTTTCAGTTGTATCTAGTCCTGGGGACCATTCAGGCTTGTTTGCATTTGTGTTCCTCACGTGTTGCCCCAAAAAATGAGGTGATTTGATAAAATGCTATGCCCAAGATAACCATCCAGGTGCCGGCGGGGAAGTGGTTCATATAGCTCAGGCTATCACTTCCTTATGTCCGGTCGTGATGGTCAAGCGGATTAAGGCGCCCTGTAGTTACCAGTTGCTTTGCTCCTGGGAGTATGGGTTCGAGTCACTTCTGGGGTGTGAGTTTTCAGTTGTATCTAGTCCTGGGGACCATTCAGGCTTGTTTGCATTTGTGTTCCTCACGTGTTGCCCCAAAAAATGAGGTGATTTGATAAAATGCTATGCCCAAGATAACCATCCAGGTGCCGGCGGGGAAGTGGTTCATATAGCTCAGGCTATCACTTCCTTATGTCCGGTCGTGATGGTCAAGCGGATTAAGGCGCCCTGTAGTTACCAGTTGCTTTGCTCCTGGGAGTATGGGTTCGAGTCACTTCTGGGGTGTGAGTTTTCAGTTGTATCTAGTCCTGGGGACCATTCAGGCTTGTTTGCATTTGTGTTCCTCACGTGTTGCCCCAAAAAATGAGGTGATTTGATAAAATGCTATGCCCAAGATAACCATCCAGGTGCCGGCGGGGAAGTGGTTCATATAGCTCAGGCTATCACTTCCTTATGTCCGGTCGTGATGGTCAAGCGGATTAAGGCGCCCTGTAGTTACCAGTTGCTTTGCTCCTGGGAGTATGGGTTCGAGTCACTTCTGGGGTGTGAGTTTTCAGTTGTATCTAGTCCTGGGGACCATTCAGGCTTGTTTGCATTTGTGTTCCTCACGTGTTGCCCCAAAAAATGAGGTGATTTGATAAAATGCTATGCCCAAGATAACCATCCAGGTGCCGGCGGGGAAGTGGTTCATATAGCTCAGGCTATCACTTCCTTATGTCCGGTCGTGATGGTCAAGCGGATTAAGGCGCCCTGTAGTTACCAGTTGCTTTGCTCCTGGGAGTATGGGTTCGAGTCACTTCTGGGGTGTGAGTTTTCAGTTGTATCTAGTCCTGGGGACCATTCAGGCTTGTTTGCATTTGTGTTCCTCACGTGTTGCCCCAAAAAATGAGGTGATTTGATAAAATGCTATGCCCAAGATAACCATCCAGGTGCCGGCGGGGAAGTGGTTCATATAGCTCAGGCTATCACTTCCTTATGTCCGGTCGTGATGGTCAAGCGGATTAAGGCGCCCTGTAGTTACCAGTTGCTTTGCTCCTGGGAGTATGGGTTCGAGTCACTTCTGGGGTGTGAGTTTTCAGTTGTATCTAGTCCTGGGGACCA
>WNGS01159525.1:10029-31857 GCA_020271785.1 Procambarus virginalis
ACTTCTGGGGTGTGAGTTTTCAGTTGTATCTAGTCCTGGGGACCATTCAGGCTTGTTTGCATTTGTGTTCCTCACGTGTTGCCCCAAAAAATGAGGTGATTTGATAAAATGCTATGCCCAAGATAACCATCCAGGTGCCGGCGGGGAAGTGGTTCATATAGCTCAGGCTATCACTTCCTTATGTCCGGTCGTGATGGTCAAGCGGATTAAGGCGCCCTGTAGTTACCAGTTGCTTTGCTCCTGGGAGTATGGGTTCGAGTCACTTCTGGGGTGTGAGTTTTCAGTTGTATCTAGTCCTGGGGACCATTCAGGCTTGTTTGCATTTGTGTTCCTCACGTGTTGCCCCAAAAATGAGGTGATTTGATAAAATGCTATGCCCAAGATACCATCCAGTGCCGGGGGAAGTGGTTCATATAGCTCGGCTATCACTTCCTTATGTCCGGTCGTGATGGTCAAGCGTTTAAGGCGTCCCTGTACATACCAGTTGCGTTGCTCCTGGGAGTATGGGTTCGAGTCACTTCTGGGGTGTGAGTTTTCAGTTGTATCTAGTCCTGGGGACCATTCAGGCTTGTTTGCATTTGTGTTCCTCACGTGTTGCCCCAAAAAATGAGGTGATTTGATAAAATGCTATGCCCAAGATACCATCCAGGTGCCGGCGGGGAAGTGGTTCATATAGCTCAGGCTATCACTTCCTTATGTCCGGTCGTGATGGTCAAGCGGTTTAAGGCGCCCTGTACATACCAGTTGCGTTGCTCCTGGGAGTATGGGTTCGAGTCACTTCTGGGGTGTGAGTTTTCAGTTGTATCTAGTCCTGGGGACCATTCAGGCTTGTTTGCATTTGTGTTCCTCACGTGTTGCCCCAAAAATGAGGTGATTTGATAAAATGCTATGCCCAAGATAACCATCCAGGTGCCGGCGGGGAAGTGGTTCATATAGCTCAGGCTATCACTTCCTTATGTCCGGTCGTGATGGTCAAGTGGATTAAGGCGCCCTGTACATACCAGTTGCGTTGCTCCTGGGAGTATGGGTTCGAGTCACTTCTGGGGTGTGAGTTTTCAGTTGTATCTAGTCCTGGGGACCATTCAGGCTTGTTTGCATTTGTGTTCCTCACGTGTTGCCCCAAAAAATGAGGTGATTTGATAAAATGCTATGCCCAAGATAACCATCCAGGTGCCGGCGGGAAGTGGTTCATATAGCTCAGGCTATCACTTCCTTATGTCCGGTCGTGATGGTCAAGCGGTTTAAGGCGCCCTGTACATACCAGTTGCTTTGCTCCTGGGAGTATGGGTTCGAGTCACTTCTGGGGTGTGAGTTTTCAGTTGTATCTAGTCCTGGGGACCATTCAGGCTTGTTTGCATTTGTGTTCCTCACGTGTTGCCCCAAAAAATGAGGTGATTTGATAAAATGCTATGCCCAAGATAACCATCCAGGTGCCGGCGGGGAAGTGGTTCATATAGCTCAGGCTATCACTTCCTTATGTCCGGTCGTGATGGTCAAGCGGATTAAGGCGCCCTGTACATACCAGTTGCTTTGCTCCTGGGAGTATGGGTTCGAGTCACTTCTGGGGTGTGAGTTTTCAGTTGTATCTAGTCCTGGGGACCATTCAGGCTTGTTTGCATTTGTGTTCCTCACGTGTTGCCCCAAAAAATGAGGTGATTTGATAAAATGCTATGCCCAAGATAACCATCCAGGTGCCGGCGGGGAAGTGGTTCATATAGCTCAGGCTATCACTTCCTTATGTCCGGTCGTGATGGTCAAGCGGATTAAGGCGCCCTGTAGTTACCAGTTGCTTTGCTCCTGGGAGTATGGGTTCGAGTCACTTCTGGGGTGTGAGTTTTCAGTTATATATATATATATATATATATATATATATATATATATATAATTTTTATATCTATTATGTCCCGGCAATAGAGTAGAGTTCGTTTTCCACTCACAATCTGGAATTTCGGGTACGAATCTCGGGCGGGACAGAAATAGGTGGTCAAGTTTCCTATCATGTCATATTCACTTAGCAGTAAATAGGTATCCAGGAGTTAATCAGCTTCTTATACTCACCTAGTTGTGCTCGCGGGGATAGAGCTCTGGCTCTTTGGTGCCGCCTCTCAAGTGTTAGTCAACTGGTGTACAGATTCCTGAGCCTACTGGGCTCTATCATATCTACATTTATAACTGTGTATGGAGTCAGCCTCCACCACATCACTGCCTAATGCATTCCATTTACTAACTACTCTGACACTGAAAAAGCTCTTTCTAACGTCCATGTTGCAAATTTGGGTACTCAGTCTCCACCTGTCTCTCCCTTGTTCCCCCGTGTTAAACAGTTTATCTTTATCTACCCCTGTCAATTCCTCTGAGAATTTTGTAGGTAGAGATCATGTCTACTTTAACACTTGTGTCTTCTAATGTCGTGAGGTCCAGTTCCAGAAATCCTTCCAATTCCTTTTAGCTCGGGGACTAGTCTGGTGGCATACCTCTGAACCTTTTCTAACTTCGTTTTGTGTTTGACTAGATGTGGACTCCACGCTGGAGCTGCATATTCCAGTATTGGTCTGACATATGCAGTATACTAGGTTCTGAATGATTCCTTACAAAAGTTTCTGAAGGCTGTTCTTATGTTCGCCAACCCTGCATACACCGCTGATGTTATCCTTTTGATATGGGTTTCAGGGGACAGGTCTGTTGTGATATCAATCCCCAAATCTTTTTGTCTTGACTTCTGAAGGATTTGCTCTCCCAGATGGTACCTTGTGTTTGGCCTCCACCTCCCTTTGCCTATCTTAATCACTTTCCACTTACTCGAATTAAACTCTAGTAGCCATTTGTTGGACCATTCCTTCAGTCTGTCCAGGTCATCCTGTAGCCTCTTGCTGTCCTGTCTTAATCCTTCTCATAATTTAAGCATCATCAGCAAACATGAGAGGAATGAGTCTATACCTTCTGGAATATCATTCAGATATATCAGAAACAGGATAGGTTCGAGTACAGAACACCTGCGGGACCCCGCTGTTGACATCACGCCAGTCAGAGATCTCACCCTTGTTGTTTAGGTACTCCCTTATCCATTGGAGCACCCTACTACTTACTCCAGCTTGTTTCTCTAACTTGTGCAACAGTCTATTATGGGATACTGTATCAAAAGCTGTCTGACAGTCCAAGAAAATGCAGTCTGTTCATCTTTAACTTTCTTTCTTAATGCTTGATCACAGAATTTTATTAAACTTGTGAGACACGACTTGCCTTCCCTGAACCCGTGCTGGTGACGTGTTACAAAGTCCCTTCTCTCCAGATGTGCTACCAGGCTTTTTCTCACGATGGCCTCAATCACCTTGCATGGCACACAAGTTAAGGACACCAGCCTGTAGTTTAGGGCTTTCTGCCTATCCCCTTTTTTGTAGATTGGGACTACGTTAGCTGTCTTTCAACTCTCTGGTAGGTCTCCCGTTTCCAGTGACTTGTTATAAAGCATAGATAGTGGCACACAAAGTGCTCTGACATTCTCTTATAGCATCCATGGTGAAATTACATCAGGTCCAACAGCTTTAGTCGCTTCTAGATCAAGTAGATACGTCCTAATCCCATCTCTAGAAATTTCAATATCTTCCAAGTCTTCTTCGGTTATTGCCACCTCTTCTTAGTTCAGGGATTTCTTCTTGGTCTATTGTGAAGACCTCCTAGAATCTCGTGTTGAATTCTTCACACATCTTGTCATTCTCTGTGTACCCATCCTCTGCCTTTTTCAGTTTCATCACTTGTTCTTTCACTGCTGTTTTCCTCCTGATGTGGCTACATAGCAGTTTAGGTTGGGTCTTTGCTTTATGTGCTATGTTATTTTTAAATTGCCTCTTTCCTCACACTTAGGAGAGGGCATTTCTGTCCCTCTGCTCTCTGATGTCCTATTATTTCTGTAGTTCCTCCATACCCTTGTGCTTAGCTGCCTTGCTTCCTTACATGCCTGACTGGACGACAGATTCCACTTTTGCTTTTTTGCCAGAAAGGTCCTTTCTTGTGGGGTTGTATCCTGGGGAAGGGGTCAGTAATTCGACTCTCTAGTGGGACCTCGATATAAGCCTAACATGCAAATATATTTTGGTTGCGTGTCCACCGAAACATTGAATTTTCAGTATTATAACTGTACAAAACCAAAAGAAGTGAGAGGACACCAGATCTCATGTTTACATGCTCGTAGAGTCCGGGGTGGTCGGTTGTCTTCCTTTAGCAATTATACCATTTTGTCTGATATCCACCATGTTCTAAGGGGAAATGAAGTTTTTTCTTATTTATATTATATACAAGTCCTTACATTCTTCTAAAGCCACTAGCGTGCACAGCGCTTCGATCAGATCCTTAATCCTAATTTTCCCTGGAATACGACCCGTCAAATCGTTTAAAAGTAGGGTACCAATTCACTGCTGATCACCTAATCAATCCTCCTCGGGCAAGATACGAACCCAGGTTAAATCGCTTGCGAAATACCGGACTAGTGGTTTACCACTGCGCCACAGAGACTGCTTTACTACAGAGGCAAGTTATATCTGTAATACTTAAACATTTTTCAATGTTGAATTTTATAAAGTAACAGAAATGTTTTCATACTGAAAGCGTCCGTACACCGCCACGCTGCAAGCGTCCGTACACCGCCACGCTGCAAGCGTCCGTACACCGTCACGCTGCAAGCGTCCGTACACCGCCACGCTGCAAGCGCCCGTACACCGCCACGCTGCAAGCGCCCGTACACCGCCACGCTGCAAGCGTCCGTACACCGCCACGCTGCAAGCGTCCGTACACCGCCACGCTGCAAGCGTCCTTACACCGCCACGCTGCAAGCGTCCGTACACCGCCACGCTGCAAGCGTTCGTACACCGCCACGCTGCAAGCGTCCGTACACCGCCACGCTGCAAGCGTCCGTACACCGCCACGCTGCAAGCGTCCGTACACCGCCACGCTGCAAGCGTCCGTACACCGCCACGCTGCAAGCGTCCGTACACCGCCACGCTGCAAGCGCCCGTACACCGCCACGCTGCAAGCGCCCGTACACCGCCACGCTGCAAGCGTCCGTACACCGCCACGCTGCAAGCGTCCGTACACCGCCACGCTGCAAGCGTCCGTACACCGCCACGCTGCAAGCGCCCGTACACCACCACGCTGCAAGCGTCCGTACACCGCCACGCTGCAAGCGTCCGTACACCACCACGCTGCAAGCGTCCATACACCACCACGCTGCAAGCGTCCGTACACTGCACATAAATGTGAACATTGCTAGAGTTCAAACAGGCATACACAGCACCAGGGGTACATTCATCAAACTAACCCCAGCTGTCATTTCCCTTCCTGCAGGCTACGGACTACTACCTGAAGCAGGTTCTGCAGGCTGTGGGGGCCGACATGTACCGTCGCCTCTTCGACCTGTACCAAGGCTCGGCGCTCTCTATATGTATCGACACTACAGGTTAGTTACGACAGGCAGGGAAAGGGAGTAGTTCTCCCCACACCCCCTCCCATACTATCGACACTACAGCTAGGTCATATAAGACTTAACATTGAAAACACTACCAAGACAGACTGCAGGACTAACAACTGTGTCAAATAAGGCAGGCCAAGAATGTCCTTACATTTATGATACTATTAAGCCAGGCTGCAAGTTGGCCCTCAGAACATGAAACACGACCATTAATCCTAGTCACATACAGCGTTACTTTCCAATTATAGAAAAACTCATCGCTTTTAACACGGCAAACATTTGTTAAAAGGCAGGCGATGACTTTTATAATATCTCCTGACAATAAATTGTTCATTATAATTATTCTTGGTCCCCGAACACATACCCTTAGCTAATGTTGCCTTGCTTCTCTAGAGCAGAAAGTCCTATCTATATGTATAATGGACCTGTGTATCACCAGAAACTAATATTTTACCATTACGTATCCATCAATACATCAATGGTAACATATTCATCATCATCACATGAACTGTTACTTATGAATGAGTGTGTTGCAGGATCAATGGGCGACGACATTGCAGCCGTGCAGGACCAGGTCGCTCAGATTGTGGCCAACTCTAACCCTGAAATATACGTCCTGGCACCTTACAATGACCCGAGTAAGTTTATCTAGATCACCTTGTCTGTAGGAGCGTGTCCATCAGTGTAGGAGCGTGTCCAGTGTAGGAGCGTGTTCATCAGTGTATTAATGTGTCCATCAGTGTAGGAGCGTGTCCATCAGTGTAGGAGCGTGTCTATCAGTATAGGAGTGTGTCCATCAGTCTAGGGGCGCGTCCATCAGTGTAGGAGCGTGTCCGTCAGTGTAGGAGCGTGTCCATCAGTGTAGGAGCGTGTCCGTCAGTGTAGGAGCGTGTCCATCAGTGTAGGAGCGTGTACAGTGTAGGAGCGTGTCCATCAGTGTATTAATGTGTCCATCAGTGTAGGAGCGTGTCCATCAGTGTATTAATGTGTCCATGAGTGTAGGAGCGTGTCCATCAGTGCAGGAGTGTGTCCATCAGTGTAGTAGTGAGTCCATCAGTGTAGGAGTGCGTCCAACAGAGTTGGAGTGTGTCCATCAGTGTAGGAGTGCGTCCATCACAGTAGGAGCGTGTCCATCAGTGTAAAGGTGTGTCCATCAGTATAGGAGTGCGTCCATCAGAGTAGGAGTGTGTCCATCAGTGTAGGAGTGTGTCCATCAGAGTAGGAGTGTGTCCATCAGTGTAGGAGTGTGTCCATCAATGTAGGAGTGTGTCCATCAGTGTAGGAGTGTGTTCATCAGTGTAGGAGTGTGTCCATCAGTGTAGGAGTGTGTTCATCAATGTAGGAGTGTGTCCATCAGTGTAGGAGTGTGTCCATCAATGTAGGAGTGTGTCCATCAGTGTAGGAGTGTGTTCATCAGTGTAGGAGTGTGTCCATCAGTGTAGGAGTGTGTTCATCAGTGTAGGAGTGTGTCCATCAGTGTAGGAGTGTGTCCATCAGTGTAGGAGTGTGTCCATCAGTGTAGGAGTGTGTTCATCAATGTAGGAGTGTGTCCATCAGTGTAGGAGTGTGTCCATCAGTGTAGGAGTGTGTTCAACAGTGTAGGAGTGTGTCCATCAGTGTAGGAGTGTGTTCATCAATGTAGGAGTGTGTCCATCAGTGTAAGAGTGTGTCCATCAGTGTAGGAGTGTGTCCATCAGTGTAGGAGTGTGTCCATCAGTGTAGGAGTGTGTCCATCAATGTAGGAGTGTGTCCATCAGTGTAGGAGTGTGCCCATCAATGTAGGAGTGTGTCCATCAGTGTAGGAGTGTGTCCATCAGTGTAAGAGTGTGTCCATCAGTGTAGGAGTGTGTCCGTCAGTGTAGGAGTGTGTCCATCAGTGTAAGAGTGTGTCCATCAGTGTAGGAGTGTGTCCATCAGTGTAGGAGTGTGTTCAACAGTGTAGGAGTGTGTCCATCAGTGTAAGAGTGTGTCCATCAGTGTAGGAGTGTGTCCATCAGTGTAGGAGTGTGTCCATCAGTGTAGGAGTGTGTTCAACGGTGTAGGAGTGTGTCCATCAGTGTAAGAGTGTGTCCATCAGTGTAGGAGTGTGTCCATCAGTGTAGGAGTGTGTCCATCAGTGTAGGAGTGTGTCCATCAATGTAGGAGTGTGTCCATCAGTGTAGGAGTGTGCCCATCAATGTAGGAGTGTGTCCATCAGTGTAAGAGTGTGTCCATCAGTGTAGGAGTGTGTCCGTCAGTGTAGGAGTGTGTCCATCAGTGTAAGAGTGTGTCCATCAGTGTAGGAGTGTGTCCATCAGTGTAGGAGTGTGTCCGTCAGTGTAGGAGTGTGTCCATCAATGTAGGAGTGTGTCCATCAGTGTAGGAGTGTGTCCATCAGTGTAGGAGTGTGTCCATCAATTAGGAGTGTGTCCATCAGTGTAGGCGAGTGTCCGTCAGTGTAGGAGTGTGTCCATCAGTGTAGGAGTGTGTCCATCAGTGTAGGAGTGTGTCCATCAGTGTAGGAGTGTGTCCATCAATGTAGGAGTGTGTCCATCAGTGTAGGAGTGTGTTCATCAGTGTAGGAGTGTGTCCATCAGTGTAGGAGTGTGTTCATCAATGTAGGAGTGTGTCCATCAGTGTAGGAGTGTGTCCATCAATGTAGGAGTGTGTCAATCAGTGTAGGAGTGTGTCCATCAGTGTAGGAGTGTGTCCATCAATGTACGAGTGTGTCCATCAGTGTAGGAGTGTGTCCATCAGTGTAGGAGTGTGTCCATCAATGTACGAGTGTGTCCATCAGTGTAGGAGTGTGTCCATCAGTGTAGGAGTGTGTCCATCAATGTAGGAGTGTGTCCATCAGTGTAAGAGTGTGTCCATCAGTGTAGGAGTGTGTCCATCAGTGTAAGAGTGTGTCCATCAGTGTAGGAGTGTGTCCATCAGTGTAGGAGTGTGTCCATCAGTGTAGGAGTGTGTCCATCAGTGTAGGAGTGTGTCCATCAGTGTAGGAGTGTGTCCATCAGTGTAGGAGTGTGTCCATCAGTGTAAGAGTGTGTCCATCAGTGTAGGAGTGTGTCCATCAGTGTAAGAGTGTGTCCATCAGTGTAGGAGTGTGTCCATCAGTGTAGGAGTGTGTCCATCAGTGTAGGAGTGTGTCCATCAGTGTAGGAGTGTGTCCATCAGTGTAGGAGTGTGTCCATCAGTATAGGAGTGTGTCCATCAGAGTAGGAGTGTGTCCATCAGTGTAGGAGTGTGTCCATCAGAGTAGGAGTGTGTCCATCAGTATAGGAGTGTGTCCATCAGAGTAGGAGTGTGTCCATCAGTGTAGGAGTGTGTCCATCAGTGTAAGAGTGTGTCCATCAGTGTATGAGTGTGTCCGTCAGTGTAGGAGTATGTCCATCAGTATAGGAGTGTGTCCATCAGTGTAAGAGTGTGTCCATCAGTGTAGGAGTGTGTCCGTCATTGTAGGAGTATGTCCATCAGTATAGGAGTATGTCCATCAGTGTAGGAGTGTGTCCATCAGTGTAGGAGTGTGTCCGTCAGTGTAGGAGTGTGTTCATCAGTATAGGAGTATGTCCGTCAGTGTAGGAGTATGTCCATCAGTGTAGAAGTGTGTCCATCAGTGTAGAAGTGTGTCCATCAGTGTAGGAGTGTGTCCGTCAGTGTAGGAGTGTGTTCAACAGTGTAGGAGTGTGTCCATCAGTGTAGGAGTGTGTCCATCAGTGTGGGAGTGTGTCCATCAGTGTAGGAGTGTGTCCATCAGTGTGGGAGTGTGTCCGTCAGTGTAGGAGTGTGTTCGTCAGTATAGGAGTGTGTCCATCAGTGTAGGAGTGTGTCCATCAGTGTAGGAGTGTGTCCATCAGTGTAGGAGTGTGTCCATCAGTGTGGGAGTGTGTCCATCAGTGTAGGAGTGTGTCCATCAGTGTTGGAGTGTGTCCATCAGTGTAGGAGTGTGTCCATCAGTGTAGGAGTGTGTCCATCAGTGTAGGAGTGTGTCCATCAGTGTAGGAGTGTGTCCATCAGTGTGGGAGTGTGTCCATCAGTGTAGGAGTGTGTCCATCAGTGTGGGAGTGTGTCCATCAGTGTAGGAGTGTGTCCATCAGTGTTGGAGTGTGTCCATCAGTGTAGAAGTGTGTCCATCAGTGTAGGAGTGTGTCCATCAGTGTAGGAGTGTGTCCATCAGTGTAAGAGTGTGTCCATCAGTGTAGGAGTGTGTTCAACAGTGTAGGAGTATGTCCATCAGTGTAGGAGTATGTCCATCAGTGTAGGAGTGTGTTCATCAGTGTAGGAGTGTGTTCATCAGTGTGGGAGTGTGTCCATCAGTGTAGGAGTATGTCCATCAGTGTAGGAGTATGTCCATCAGTTTAGGAGCGTGTCCATCAGCGTGGGAGCGTGTCCATGTCCATCAGTATACGGAGCGTGTCCATCAGTGTAGGAGTGTGTCCATCAGTGTAGGAGTGTGTCCATCAATGTAGGAGTGTGTCCATCAGTGTAGGAGTGTGCCCATCAATGTAGGAGTGTGTCCATCAGTGTAGGAGTGTGTCCATCAGTGTAAGAGTGTGTCCATCAGTGTAGGAGTGTGTCCGTCAGTGTAGGAGTGTGTCCATCAGTGTAAGAGTGTGTCCATCAGTGTAGGAGTGTGTCCATCAGTGTAGGAGTGTGTTCAACAGTGTAGGAGTGTGTCCATCAGTGTAAGAGTGTGTCCATCAGTGTAGGAGTGTGTCCATCAGTGTAGGAGTGTGTCCATCAGTGTAGGAGTGTGTTCAACAGTGTAGGAGTGTGTCCATCAGTGTAAGAGTGTGTCCATCAGTGTAGGAGTGTGTCCATCAGTGTAGGAGTGTGTCCATCAGTGTAGGAGTGTGTCCATCAATGTAGGAGTGTGTCCATCAGTGTAGGAGTGTGTCCATCAGTGTAGGAGTGTGTCCATCAGAGTAGGAGTGTGCCCATCAATGTAGGAGTGTGTCCATCAGTGTAAGAGTGTGTCCATCAGTGTAGGAGTGTGTCCGTCAGTGTAGGAGTGTGTCCATCAGTGTAAGAGTGTGTCCATCAGTGTAGGAGTGTGTCCATCAGTGTAGGAGTGTGTCCGTCAGTGTAGGAGTGTGTCCATCAATGTAGGAGTGTGTCCATCAGTGTAGGAGTGTGTCCATCAGTGTAGGAGTGTGTCCATCAATTAGGAGTGTGTCCATCAGTGTAGGCGAGTGTCCGTCAGTGTAGGAGTGTGTCCATCAGTGTAGGAGTGTGTCCATCAGTGTAGGAGTGTGTCCATCAGTGTAGGAGTGTGTCCATCAATGTAGGAGTGTGTCCATCAGTGTAGGAGTGTGTTCATCAGTGTAGGAGTGTGTCCATCAGTGTAGGAGTGTGTTCATCAATGTAGGAGTGTGTCCATCAGTGTAGGAGTGTGTCCATCAATGTAGGAGTGTGTCCATCAGTGTAGGAGTGTGTCCATCAGTGTAGGAGTGTGTCCATCAGTGTAGGAGTGTGTCCATCAATGTACGAGTGTGTCCATCAGTGTAGGAGTGTGTCCATCAGTGTAGGAGTGTGTCCATCAATGTACGAGTGTGTCCATCAGTGTAGGAGTGTGTCCATCAGTGTAGGAGTGTGTCCATCAATGTAGGAGTGTGTCCATCAGTGTAAGAGTGTGTCCATCAGTGTAGGAGTGTGTCCATCAGTGTAAGAGTGTGTCCATCAGTGTAGGAGTGTGTCCATCAGTGTAGGAGTGTGTCCATCAGTGTAGGAGTGTGTCCATCAGTGTAGGAGTGTGTCCATCAGTGTAGGAGTGTGTCCATCAGAGTAGGAGTGTGTCCATCAGTGTAGGAGTGTGTCCATCAGAGTAGGAGTGTGTCCATCAGTATAGGAGTGTGTCCATCAGTGTAGGAGTGTGTCCATCAGAGTAGGAGTGTGTCCATCAGTGTAGGAGTGTGTCCATCAGTGTAAGAGTGTGTCCATCAGTGTAGGAGTGTGTCCGTCAGTGTAGGAGTATGTCCATCAGTATAGGAGTGTGTCCATCAGTGTAAGAGTGTGTCCATCAGTGTAGGAGTGTGTCCGTCATTGTAGGAGTATGTCCATCAGTATAGGAGTATGTCCATCAGTGTAGGAGTGTGTCCATCAGTGTAGGAGTGTGTCCGTCAGTGTAGGAGTGTGTTCATCAGTATAGGAGTATGTCCGTCAGTGTAGGAGTATGTCCATCAGTGTAGAAGTGTGTCCATCAGTGTAGAAGTGTGTCCATCAGTGTAGGAGTGTGTCCGTCAGTGTAGGAGTGTGTTCAACAGTGTAGGAGTGTGTCCATCAGTGTAGGAGTGTGTCCATCAGTGTGGGAGTGTGTCCATCAGTGTAGGAGTGTGTCCATCAGTGTAGGAGTGTGTCCATCAGTGTAGGAGTGTGTCCATCAGTGTAGGAGTGTGTCCATCAGTGTAAGAGTGTGTCCATCAGTGTGGGAGTGTGTCCGTCAGTGTAGGAGTGTGTTCGTCAGTATAGGAGTGTGTCCATCAGTGTAGGAGTGTGTCCATCAGTGTAGGAGTGTGTCCATCAGTGTAGGAGTGTGTCCATCAGTGTGGGAGTGTGTCCATCAGTGTAGGAGTGTGTCCATCAGTGTAGGAGTGTGTCCATCAGTGTAGGAGTGTGTCCATCAGTGTTGGAGTGTGTCCATCAGTGTAGGAGTGTGTCCATCAGTGTAGGAGTGTGTCCATCAGTGTAGGAGTGTGTCCATCAGTGTAGGAGTGTGTCCATCAGTGTGGGAGTGTGTCCATCAGTGTAGGAGTGTGTCCATCAGTGTGGGAGTGTGTCCATCAGTGTAGGAGTGTGTCCATCAGTGTTGGAGTGTGTCCATCAGTGTAGAAGTGTGTCCATCAGTGTAAGAGTGTGTCCATCAGTGTAGAAGTGTGTCCATCAGTGTAGGAGTGTGTCCATCAGTGTAGGAGTGTGTCCATCAGTGTAAGAGTGTGTCCATCAGTGTAGGAGTGTGTTCAACAGTGTAGGAGTATGTCCATCAGTGTAGGAGTATGTCCATCAGTGTAGGAGTGTGTTCATCAGTGTAGGAGTGTGTTCATCAGTGTGGGAGTGTGTCCATCAGTGTAGGAGTATGTCCATCAGTGTAGGAGTATGTCCATCAGTTTAGGAGCGTGTCCATCAGCGTGGGAGCGTGTCCATCAGTGTAGGAGTGTGTCCATCAGTGTGGGAGTGTGTCCATCAGTGTAGGAGTATGTCCATCAGTGTAGGAGTGTGTTCATCAGTGTAGGAGTGTGTCCATCAGTGTGGGAGTGTGTTCATCAGTGTAGGAGTGTATCCATCAGTTTAGGAGCGTGTCCATCAGCGTGGGAGCGTGTCCATCAGCGTGGGAGCGTGTCCATCAGTATACGGAGCGTGTCCATCAGTATAGGAACATATCCATCAGTATAGGGAGCGTGTTCATCAGTATAGGAACATAATCAGTATAGGGAGCGTGTCCATCAGTATAGGAACATATCCATCAGTATAGGGAGCGTGTCCATCAGTATAGGAACATATCCATCAGTATAGGGAGTGTGTCTATCAGTGTAGGGCAGCGTTTCAATGAGCGTGGGAGAGTGAAGGGAAGGAGAGTAATAATCGTTGTTCCCTACAGGTGTGGGGCCCCTACTGAAGACCGACGACGCTGAGGAGTTCCTGGCCGCTGTCAACGCCCTGAAAGCCGGCGGCGGTGGCGACGAGCCTGAGAAGTTCTGGAGCGGCCTCCAGGTAAGATGACTCCTCCACATCACAGTTTTCAACGCCACCTTAGACTCGTATCTTCCTCACACACATTTCAATGAACTGTGAATATAGTCTTTACATGTGCAAGAACATGGTAAAATGCACTTAATGCAACTTATTAATGAATGCACTCCTGAACAAAATAAGCACACTTCCTTAATCAAAGAGGTAGAAGGATCATAGAGTTAACATGCACATGCTTGAACACCACACACACACACTGGCTATCATCTGCAGCAGTTATCAACAAACCTGATAACTTCTTGGGTCAGACCACTTCCATTTGCGCTGTCAAAGTAATGTCATTTAGAGCAGTGATCGGACATAGATGTGAAGCCTCGTACTTCTTTATGCTGAGCTCAACCAACGGGCAAGTTTTATGTTAAGCACAATGATCAATACCATTCGGTCGTAATTTGAGTCTTGTCCTGTTTCAAGAATTTTCTGGCAAGACATTTTGAGAGCAGGTTCGGACATCGAATATTTTTCGAACATGACCATTACGAAATCAACCCATCCTCACATACAAAGATCCAAGTTCGTTAATCTAGCCGCCAAAGCCCATGTTTATGAATAAAAGCAGTTTACACACGACTCACAACTGATGATGTCGGAACACTTCCGGAACAAGTGCTTCGCTCACGTCCTCTGTTCGAACCACAATATTCTATAAATGCTTCACCCACGTACTTCAAATACAAATAATCTCCAATAGATCCTAAAAACCTAACTGTGAGATTCATATTTCTGAGAACTGCAAAATACCTACAGGTTCCGTGATGGGCTAAAGACGTGACATTTTTACTCAGTGAGAAATAGGCAAGAGCAAATGCCGGAATCCAATTACCTGATATGCCTACCACTAAGTCGTTAACTCCTCAATTGCTTGTAGGAATCTTAAGGGTAGCCAATGGATTCTCACACTAAATTTAAGTATTCAGTGTTTGGGCTATAATTAGGTTCGATCCAAAGAGCCGACACTAGTAAAATTCCCAAGACAAGGTACTCTTGAAATGTATGACGTAAAGACACGATTGCATTAACAATTATTTATTCAACAAACTTATTAATACAACACAATAACAGGTTAACGTTACGTTAATGTCCTGAGTTCACTTGACCATTGACTACTCAATTACCAGTGCAGTAGGAAACTATCCCACTGCTCTAGGCTGGTAAAAATCATGAGAACACGTCTCGGATCCTCTTGCTTGGGCAAAGAGCAATATCAGTGAACTAACTGAACAATGGAGACACTCGGACTCAATTACAATCAGCACTTGCAATAGCAAAACACAACTGACAAATAACAATAAAAAAATCTGAATATCGAGAATGGGGTTAAATTCGCGCTAGACGGATATTCCAGCTGTTGGCTGACAGCTGGAAGCATCACGTCCACACAAGTTAGCGACAGGATACAGAATGCAGGACAGCGTAAGCCGGCCTACCCTGGCGGCTTCACACACTTGTCTTTGTTGTTCTTTGAAAGAACCAATCAGCGGCCAGGCACCTAGTGCCTAACCCACTCAGGGCCTACCCTCGGGTGGCGTGATGCTCGTTACTGGTGGAGGCCTGTGTTGACACAGGTGGTGAGGGGAGGCCCTGATGACGAGAGCTGTCACCAGATACCCGCCAAGGCAAGGTCAAGTTTCGAAATAAAGAAACTAGTCGCGGTGCACTTACTCTGTGCACTCAGTGAGAGTTAAAATGGCGGTGTGTACTCTTCATCACACATTTTAAGATAGCTGTTTATCCATTCCCCTCACACTAACCTAACCTACGCCTAACTATACATATCATTTGTATTTATAATAATATTAATTTATATATTAGAACAAACTAATTTTTAATGCACAGTATGTTAATAATTGATAAATGCTTCTGAGGAGGACGGCCGCTGTTTTAAACAGCTTAGTGTGAGGACTGATTGCATAAAAGGCAACAATTAGTTATTAGCAAAGATCAGGTAAAGCCAAAACGTTCTATACACAATAGGTGTATTTACACTAGGTGTATATACACTAGGCTATATACATGTGCATCACATTAAATGCCAAGTCAAAATTGACGGTGACAAGTTCCACAGAACACGCGACTGAACGTGAAAGACACTGGACATTGAAACAGACACTTAACAAAGCAAAGTTTCTAGTAACGCCACTGCTGTTGATGGGCTGGCTTGGGAAACCTTCCAACACATGAAGCTGGATTGGACAAATTGTTAAGGCTCAACTCAGGGACACTCGGTTCCACATACACAAACTCAACAATACCATTTGAAGTGTAACTCAACTTTAGTATATGTACTTACTAACTGTCGGCAAGCGGACACCCTCCCCCCCTCCACACACATATTGACAGCCACAAGTATGACCACCATAACCTCAGCACTGACATACCGTTGCTCCTCCAGCTGGCGCTGTCGGCGACTCCAGCGTACGGGGACATCTTCTGCTTCACCGACGCCTCAGCAAAGGACGGAGACCTCATGGAAAGTCTCATCTCCCTCGCCCAGCAGCAAAACAACAAGGTCAGCACCTCGATCACCACCTCTTGCCTTCACTTTTACCTAACATCAACCTCCATTACCTTAATTAACTACATATGAAACCATTACTACCTCCACTCATGTGTCTTACCTATTCAACCTTGCCCTCCAATCATATATTTGCTGCCTTCACTACCACCTCACAGAACATCCGCGCAACCTCAGCTTCCAGTTCCCTCGCCTTTGTATCAGAATTCCTCATATTCCTTTCATGTATTTATTAAGGATACTAGCTGTACCCGGCCACGCGTTGCTGTGGCTCAGCAACGTTTGGGCGTTGCTGAGCCACAGTAATCCTCCTCTCTCCCCTCGTCCTCCCAACCATTCACCCCCCCCTCCCCCGTCCCATATTCCTCCCAACTGAATCGTCCCCTCGTCCTCCCCACTATTCCCCCCTCCCCTGTCCCCTCATCCTCTCCACCATCCCCCACTCCCCCGTTCCTTCATCCTCTCCACCATTCCCCACTCCCTCGTCGCCTCGTTCTTCCCACCATTTCTAACTCCCCCATCTGATGCATTTCCAAATGATCTGATGTTCCCATCACTGAAAAAAAGAACAGTTAATAAAACAAAGTAAAAAAATGAAAAGATAAAAAAAAATAAACGATTCTCACGAAATGAACAATATGGTAAATGATACATCTCGATTCCAATGCAATGTCACACAAAATAATTCCATCAAAATGAAAATCGATCGAAATCTATGAAAATTCAATTTAACAATGCAATGTAAATGTTCGTTTTGTTCAAAATGAACATTTACATCAAAATGAAAATAAATCGAAATCTATGAAAATTCAATTTAACAATGCAATCGGAAACATTGAAATAGAATCGTAAAATATTTAGCATAGCGTATGTTACTTTTACGTGCATCAGATGGCGCTGTTTTTCAAAAATAGCACTTTTTACCTGTCACAGGTGTGGTATGTATATAGTAGGTATATAAAAATATGCACGTATTCGAATACAACGTTGAGTCCAAATTTCAAAGCAATTGGTGAAGAACTTTCGGAGATTACAGTGTGTGTGTTGTTTTTACGTCCAACAGATGGCCAGGTTAAAAAAGAGCATGTTTTTACCTGTCACATGTGTAGTATGTATATAGCAGGTATATCAAACATGCACATATTCGAATGCAACATTGCGTCAAAATTTCAAAGCACTTGGTAAAGAGGTTTCGGAGATTTCCCTGGCATGAAAACTCACATGAGAAACACAGTTAAAAAAAATGTTTTTACCTGTCACAGACGTGACGTCTATATAGTAAGTATAAAAAATCATGCGCGTATTCGAATGGAATGTCGTGTGAAATTTTCAAAGCAATCTGTGAAGAACTTCCGGAGATTAGCGATTTTGAACAAAACGAACATTTACATTTTTATTTATATAGATTTAATATTTTCTGGCTGTCAGTATTTTCTTGCAAAGGACAGTACAATAGTTGTAATTTCAAGGAAAGGCAATATATGTCCCTATAATTGAGAAGATATGTCTGTCAGTCTGCCCAAGACGTTAGGGGCTAGTCTTACAGGGTGAGGCAAGCCCCAAGCCATGGTCACCTCCCTCATTGGTCAGCGATATTGACCACTGCAAATATTGAACTACACTACATTAATACAAATATTGAAAGCTAAAGCTTCAATATTTGTATTAAACAATACCATTACTTCCAATAAAATTAGTAGCATAATCACTATTAATTCCTTTACAATTTCACCAGTCAATTATATTGTCCAACTACACATTTATTCAGCACAATGAATATGCCTGATCCTGTTGTTTTATGTTAAACACAGTCAGTTTTGTCAAATTTCCTCTTAACATATATTTGTAAATATTAATTTAAGGTATAATATTTATTATCTCGCGGCCTAGTGTTGGGTCGTGACCCAAACGTTGAAGTGAGGGCGTCTGACAGCTGAGTGGACAGGGCTTCGGATTCGTAGTCCTGAGGTTCCGGGTTCGATTCCCGGTGGAGGCAGAGACAAATGGGCAAGAAGTTTCTTTCACCCTAATGCCCCTGTTACCAAACAGTAAATAGGTACCTGGGAGTTAGACAGCTGCTACGAGCTGCTTCCTGGGGGTGTGTAACAAAAAGGAGGCCTGGTCGAGGACCGGGCCGCGGGGACGCTAAGCCCCGAAATCATTTCAAGATAACCTCAAGATAACTAACCCTGTTAAAACCACGAGTCTCACAGACAGGTCGGGGTTGACCCGGGCTCCCAACACTTACATGCCACAAAGTTTTGGGATGGACCCGGGCACCGCAGGATACCCCCATCTATTTTACTATTCACTAAACATAGAGGAACTATTGTATTTGTTATTAAAATCAAACATTAATTTTCCTAACGCCGCATTTCTTATTAAGTAGAGAGTTTGATGGTGGGGTTTGTAGAGGTTGGGATTTTGTCAAGAACATTACTCGTTGTACGGACGAAATTGTTTATAATAGTATTTGTTAGTTATAGTGAGGATGCTGGCAGGAGAAGTGCTTGATAGGACATTACTTGCTTTATTATACAACACCATTCTTGATGCCATGTGGACTGAACAGAATAATAACACGTGAACAACAGAAGTGTGGAGAGTACAGACCCTGGTCACACAAACACTGGAGAGTACAGACACTGGTCACACAAACACTGGAGAGTGCAGACGCTGGTCACACAAACACTGGAGAGTACAGACGCTGGTCACACAAACACTGGAGAGTACAGACACTGGTCACACAAACACTGGTGAGTACAGACGCTGGTCACACAAACACTGGAGAGTACAGACGCTGGTCACACAAACACTGGAGAGTACAGACGCTGGTCACACAAACACTGGAGAGTACAGACACTGGTCACACAAACACTGGAGAGTACAGACGCTGGTCACACAAACACTGGAGAGTACAGACGCTGGTCACACAAACACTGGAGAGTACAGACGCTGGTCACACAAACACTGGAGAGTACAGACGCTGGTCACACAAACACTGGAGAGTACAGACGCTGGTCACACAAACACTGGAGAGTACAGACGCTGGTCACACAAACACTGGAGAGTACAGACGCTGGTCACACAAACACTGGAGAGTACAGACGCTGGTCACACAAACACTGGAGAGTACAGACGCTGGTCACACAAACACTGGAGAGTACAGACGCTGGTCACACAAACACTGGAGAGTACAGACGCTGGTCACACAAACACTGGAGAGTACAGACGCTGGTCACACAAACACTGGAGAGTACAGACGCTGGTCACACAAACACTGGAGAGTACAGACGCTGGTCACACAAACACTGGAGGCCACAGCCACGCCAGATTATTACCGATGGAGTCGATTAGTTCTTTATTTATATTATTGGATTATTATTGTCGATGATGGTAATGCCGACTACTTTAATGTTCCTGCACAGCTCGGGGAGACAAGACAAAGATTAAGCACGACTCTCCTACGACCTTCATATCACTCCATTCTCCTATGACCTTACCTGGTTAGGTTTATATATAGCATTGTTAAGACACTTCTACGACTCTTACAGCTTGCTGGCACTCTTCCGTGACCTCACTGACCACCTTCCTGCCACTTGTTAAGCGTAGGTGAAACACATTTACCCACTAAGCGTGACAGTGCTTCATACTTGCAAAATTTAGCAAATTTGCAATTCTCGTTCAAAGCTGAAATATATCAGTTTTGAGCGAGTATCTAAAATAAACAATACTGAGGTACATTAATTTAAAGTCTTAATATGGATATAATTGTAAAACAAAATCTCCCGTGAGGTTTATGAGGCATTATTTTGTCTGTAAATTTATAGTGGTCGAGGCGTCGAATGGATGCAATCATGAAGCTGCCATACATGGCTGTATGTCCACTGGAAACTTTGTGATAATTATCTTGGTTACATGTGACGCCCCATGTTGCAGGTGACGGTGATCCTGAGTGACATCTACAGGAAGAAGAACACCGGGGAAGACTACGCCCCTGGGGAGCTGGACCGGGAGGAGGAGGAGAGTGACCGCACTGGGGACGTCCACACGGGGGTGGCAGAGTACCAGCGGCTGGCTGATGAGACCGGCGGACTACTCATCAGTACCGACAAGTTCAATGTTGACGATATTGTCAACATCATCGGCGCCGGCATCGAGACCTCCTCGGTAACACCACCTGTTCCTCTGACACCTTTCCAACACTTCTCTTATTACATCAACACCTTTTACTACACTCTTCCTCTTGACTTGTCAGGGAGTAAACACTCATCTCTTTATAAAGTGTTAACTAAAATGAGTGCGATGTAGTAGAGCAAGTTGCCGCTAGAGGCGCTGCTCTCGCTGCCGTAGTTATTACATCACATGACTGGTGTTTACACCACAGGCAGAACACTACACCACCCAAACACACGAGTCTCACATACTGCGGCACTAAACATCAACAATATACATGTGACATTATATTTCAGTAAGTAAAGGAAACTTTATACAAAATCACATATATTTAATATGACAATAGTCAGAATTTACACTATATAGATATCCTCAACGAAATTATTACCAGTTAAAAGTACCGCAATGAACATCTATCTTATTTTACCAAAGTAACTGAAGTATTAGCTGTGTGTAACTGGCCGGACTTGACTAGCTCACGGCGGCATTACCATCTATAACCCACGACTAATCAGCTGATGGTTATGTAACTGTTGACATTTTCCCTCCTGTTCCTAAAACATCGCTGTGTTGGCTGGTGGAAATATCTTAAAAAGTATTTACCATTATCGGCCGTATTCTTGCCATTTTTCATTCTAAAGAATTAATTGCTTAATTACCCTTTTTTTCACTCGAGGAGAGTCATTAGTGAGTGCGTCGTCACTGACACGCACTTCAAGGCCTTAGAGTGCGTTGCCTCCCGCCCATATCACATACCACTGAAGACAATTTGGAGTGTTATTGGAGGTAAACTAAGATGTTTGTGGTTGCAGGTGACCATCTTAAACCTGGTGGAGGTGACCGGCACGGAGGAGAAGTTGGTGCCTGTTGACGACTCTATTGTGGACCTGGAGGTGCGCCTCACTGGCTCCCTAACCTCCGCCATCTTCACTGACGTTACTGGTAAGACCCCACCACCACTACCACTACCACCACCACCACTGACGTTACTGGTAAGACCCACTACCACTACCACCACCACAACCACTACCACTACCACAACTGACGTTACTGGTAAGACCCCACCACCACCACCACCACTGACGTTACTGGTAAGACCCCACTACCCCACCACTGACGTTACTGGTAAGACCCCACCACCACCACCACCACTGACGTTACTGGTAAGACCCCACCATCACCACCACCACCACCACCACTGACGTTACTGGTAAGACCCCACCACCACCACCACCACTGACGTACTGGTAAGACCCCACTACCACCACCACTGACGTTACTGGTAAGACCCCACCACCACCACCACCACCACGACGTTACTGGTAAGACCCAACCACCACCACCACCACCACCACTGACGTTACTGTAAGACCCAAACCACCACCACCCACCACTGACGATACTGGTAAGACCCCACCACCACCACCACCACCACTGACGTTACTGGTAAGACCAACCACCACCACCACCACCACCACTGACGTTACTGGTAAGACCCAACCACCACCACTACCACCACTGACGTTACTGGTAAGACCCCACCACCACCACCACCACCACTGACGTTACTGGTAATACCCAACCACCACCACCACCACCACCATGACGTTACTGGTAAGACCCAACCACCACCACCACCACCACTGACGTTACTGGTAAGACCCAACACCACCAATACCACCACTGACGTTACTGGTAGTACCCACCACCACCACTGACGTTACTGGTAAGACCCCACCATCACCACACCACCACACCCACTGACGTTACTGGTAAGACCCCACCACCCCACCACCACCACTGACGTTACTGGTAAGACCAACCACCACCACCACCACTGACGTTACTGGTAAGACCCCACCACCACCACCACCACCACTGACGTTACTGGTAAGACCCCACCACCACCACCCCACACCACTGACGTTACTGGTAAGACCCACTACCACCA
>WNGS01159527.1:0-27170 GCA_020271785.1 Procambarus virginalis
GATCAGGGAACAAAAATGAACATTTCTATAAGACGAAAGAATTTTTTGGATTTTTTTTTTTTTGTTGCACCTGGGGTGTGAATTCCATTTGGGCCCCTAGCGGTTTGAGGGTTAAATATGCCAAAACTAGAAGACAGAAGAAAAAGAGGCGATATGATCACTACATACAAAATACCAGCTTCTCCAAAGAGAAGGAAAAAGAGGAACTTATCCGGGAGGCAGCCACCACAAACTCCTCAACACGAAGTCGAGACAACTGGATGCAACCTGCAACCCAAAGCAACACAAGAATGCCCAGGAGCACGTACGTTCACGAAATAACGGGCAACCAGGACCCTGTTCGACCTCCAAAATTCCAGTGTCCAAATATTAGCCCAAGACATGTTACCAAACAAGGTAGACAAAGCTGCAAACTTCGAAACGTCATGGGCGCAAAGATAGACCGCAGGCTGGCTAGACTTAATAACCCTGCAGATGACCTGGGAGACGCGAGCCCTGGAACAAGGAACAAGGGAAACCAGATCAACCCAAAGCGCATCACCACCACAGCCAAGATGCGCAGGTAACGGCGAAGAGCCGCAACTGGACACAACACATGATGCACCCCCGGCCGAACCAACCAAGCATTTTAGCATTTAGCCAAACCTACTTTGGCGAAACTGGCCATACACTGAATGACAGACTTAAAGAACACAAGAGAAGTGTTAAGTCTGCAGACACTAACAATGCTCTCTTCTGCCATGTGAGGGATTCTAATCATCCCATTGATTGGTCTTCCTCCAAAATAATCTTTCCTGCCTCTACTCTTCACAGACGCCGTCTTGTAGAATCGGCTCTTATACACAATGTACCCAACATGAACTTGAGTCCTGGCTTTGTTGCTGTGGACTCTTCCCTTTCACAGTACATACTCAAATGCTCTAATCTTTCTAACAAACGTGACTTAACATAAGCTTACCCCTTCCATTTATCTTTCTTTCTCTTTCCTTTTCTTTCTCTCTTCTCCCCTTTTTCTGTTCATTGTCTTCTCCTACGCTCCCTTGCTATCCTCTGCTTATTCCTATTACCTTTCCTTCGGTGGTTATAATGGGAGCTGCCTCGTATGGGCCAATAGGCCTTCTGCAGTTCTCATTATTACTACTATTCTCTACACCTTACTTTCCTCCTCACCTCTCTCTTGCCTATTTATTTCCCGTTCTCTACCTCCTCATCACAAGCGACTTGAGAATGGTCCAGGACGGACCGAAACGTCGTCGTCCCTTCAACTTCTAGTGTGTGGTCTGGTCAACATACTTCAGCCACGTTATTGTGACTCTTCGCCTGCATATGGATACCACACGAAAGCGTCTTACTCTGTTTAATTTCTTCGATGCTCTACCTTCCTTCAAACGGCCTTTTCGCGCCTTTGAATCTTCCCTTCTTGCCGCCAAGCGTCGAAAGAATCAGCTCAGATTTCTTAAAGATTGTCTTGCTGAGCAAGTTCTCCCTCTTTCTTTATCTCACTTTCTCCAGTTCAACACTTCGGGATCTCCTTTCCCTGAACATGCCCGCCTTCTTCTTCAAGAACTTATTCATGCCACCTCCCTGCAAGTTGACGAGGCTTTTCTTGCTGTTCGTCAACAGCAACGCTTTCTGTCCTCTTCTCTTCCCAGTGATCTATGCAATATCATTTTTCCAATTGCATTTGACACTGCTCACGTCTCCTCTTCCCACCACTCCTCCACACTACACAACAAACTTCAACGCCTGATCTCCAACAGCCCTTGGGCCAAATACTCTCTCTCTGACTGTGTTACTAACCTTTCGTCCTACTCTCTTTCTAAGCACCAGCAAGAACTTCTTGGTCTTGGTCTGTCTTTTGCTACTTCCCCTGGCCCACGCTGTGGCATTGATCTCATTAGTTCCTTTGACAGGTTTGTCAATTCTTACTCTAGTACTCTTTCGGACCTGTCTGCCTTTAGAGGGGCCCTCATCCCCGTTCTTGACAGCTTGTTTTCTAAAAATCACCACCTTCCTCGTCGCTTCCAGCTTGCCCTTGCCTCCCTAAAATCTAACAACTCTATTCTTATCCTTCCTTCCGACAAAGGCAATTCGGTGGTTGTCCTTGACCGTGAGGACTACCTCCGGAAAGCAGATGTCTTGCTCTCTGACTCTCGCACTTATGCTCCTCTGACTTCTAACCCTTTGGATCGCCTCAAAACTTCCTTTAACCGCAAACTAAGACAGCTCTCTAGTCTTTGCCCTCCTGACTTTGATCTCATTAAGCGTTTCCGTGTCATCTGCCCTTCTCTTCCTTATTTCTATGGTCTTCCTAAGACTCATAAACCTGGTGTTCCTCTTCGTCCTATCATTTCTTCACGGGGCTCTGTTAGCTATTCTCTTGCCTCCTGGCTCGCTAAAACCCTGACACCTTACCTTGGCACTTTTTCCCCTGCCCACCTTCGTCACTCTCAGGACTTCATAGAAAGACTGCGCCTGCAACCCTCTTGTAAGATGCTTAGTCTTGATGTCGACTCTCTGTTCACTAATGTTCCGCTCGATGACGTTCTCTCTTTCCTTAGACGGAAGGCGTCAGAGGGCCTTCTTCCTCTCCCTCTTCCTACTGACGTTTTCCTCGATCTCATTAGACTCTGTGTTGAATCTAACTCTTTCTCTTTTAACGGTAAATATTACACTCAAACTTTCGGTGTCGCTATGGGTTCCCCTCTCTCCCCTGTTCTTGCTAATTTCTACATGGAATACTTCGAAACTGTTCTTCTTCCTTCTATTGATACTCGTCCCTCTCTCTGGCTTCGCTATGTTGATGACATTTTTGCTTTATGGCCTCATGACCTTAATCTTTTCCAGCCTTTCCTCGCCTCTCTTAACAATCTGGCTCCTTCTATCCATTTCAAAGTTGAGTGGGAATCTAATTCCCTCCTTCCTTTTCTTGATGTTCATGTTCACAGCTCTGTGTCTGGGTTCTCTTTCTCTGTCTACCGTAAACCCATGCATAGTGGCATGTACATTCACTTCTTTTCCTACCATCCTCCTTCTGTTAAGAAAAGTGTCCTCGTCTCTCTCTTCCTCCGCGCTCTACGCATCAGCGACCCTCAGTTTCTTGATTCTGAAATTTCCTTTATCTACAAATCTTTCTCTCGCCTTGGTTATCCTTTGCATTTCATCAACTCTGCCTACTCTCAAGCTAAACGAAATTTCTTTCATCCTAAACCTGCTTCCAACACTAGTAGCACTGTACTATGCCTTCCCTTCATATCTGAACTCAAAACTTTTACCAATACCTTTCGTCCTCTTGACATTAAACTCGCCTTTCGACAAACTAACACACTTCGTAGCAATCTAGTTCACACTGCTCCTCCTGCTTCTAATGCTGCTGGTGTCTACTCTATTTCCTGTTCTTCTTGTCCTCTCCAATACTTTGGCGAAACTGGCCATACACTGAATGACAGACTTAAAGAACACAAGAGAAGTGTTAAGTCTGCAGACACTAACAATGCTCTCTTCTGCCATGTGAGGGATTCTAATCATCCCATTGATTGGTCTTCCTCCAAAATAATCTTTCCTGCCTCTACTCTTCACAGACGCCGTCTTGTAGAATCGGCTCTTATACACAATGTACCCAACATGAACTTGAGTCCTGGCTTTGTTGCTGTGGACTCTTCCCTTTCACAGTACATACTCAAATGCTCTAATCTTTCTAACAAACGTGACTTAACATAAGCTTACCCCTTCCATTTATCTTTCTTTCTCTTTCCTTTTCTTTCTCTCTTCTCCCCTTTTTCTGTTCATTGTCTTCTCCTACGCTCCCTTGCTATCCTCTGCTTATTCCTATTACCTTTCCTTCGGTGGTTATAATGGGAGCTGCCTCGTATGGGCCAATAGGCCTTCTGCAGTTCTCATTATTACTACTATTCTCTACACCTTACTTTCCTCCTCACCTCTCTCTTGCCTATTTATTTCCCGTTCACTACCTCCTCATCACAAGCGACTTGAGAATGGTCCAGGACGGACCGAAACGTCGTCGTCCCTTCAACTTCTAGTGTGTGGTCTGGTCAACATTGTGCGAGGAGCCTATGCCACGCTTTACCTAGTTGATACCTAGTTGATGGGGTTCTGGGAGTTCTTCTACTCCCCAAGCCCGGCCCAAGGCCAGGCTTGACTTGTGAGAGTTTGGTCCACTAGGCTGTTGCTTGGAGCGGCCCGCAGGCCCACATACCCACCACAGCTCGGCTGGTCCGGAACTCCTTGGAGGAATAAATCTAGTTTCCTCTTGAAGATGTCCACGGTTGTTCCGGCAATATTTCTTATGCTTGCTGGGGGGACGTTGAACAACCGCGGACCTCTGATGTTTATACAGTGTTCTCTGATTGTGCCTATGGCACCCCTGCTCTTCACTGGTTCTATTCTGCATTTTCTTCCATATTGTTCACTCCAGTACGTTGTTATTTTACTGTGTAGATTTGGGACCTGGCCCTCCAGTATCTTCCAGATGTATATTATTTGATATCTCTCTCGTCTTCTTTCTAGTGAGTACATTTGGAGAGCTTTGAGACGATCCAATAAATTAGGTGCTTTATCGCGTCTATACGTGCTGTATATGTTCTCTGTATTCCCTCTATTTCAGCAATCTCTCCTCCTCTGAAGGGGGAAGTGAGTACTGAACAGTACTCAAGACAGGACAGCACCAGTGACTTGAAGAGTACAACCATTGTGATGGGATCCCTGGATTTGAAAGTTCTCGTAATCCATCCTATCATTTTTCTGGCTGTCGCAATATTTGCTTGGTTATGCTCCCTAAACGTTAGGTCGTCAGACATCATTATTCCCAAATCCTTTACATGCTGTTTTCCTACTATGGGCACATTTGATTGTGTTTTGTACCCTGTATTATGTTTAAGGTCCTCATTTTTACCGTACCTGAGTACCTAGAATTTATCACTGTTAAAATCATATTATTTTCTGCTGCTCAGTCGAAAACTTTATTAATATCAGCTTGAAGTTTTTCAATGTCTTCAGCCGAGGTAATTTTCATACTGATTTTTGTGTCATCTGCAAAGGATGATACGAAGCTGTGACTTGTATTTTTGTCTATGTCTGATATGAGAATAAGGAAAAGCAGCGGCGCAAGGACTGTACCCTGAGGTACAGAGCTTTCAACTGCACTTGGACTAGATTTTATATGGTTGACCGTTACTCGCTGAGTCCTGTTTGACAGAAAACCGAGTATCCAGCATCCTACTTTACCGGTTATTCCCATTGACTTCATTTTGTGTGCTATCACGCCATGGTCACATTTATCGAAAGCCTTTGCGAAGTCCGTGTATATCACATCAGCATTCTGTTTTTCTTCTAATGCCTCAGTGACTTTATCGTAGTAATTACCCAAGTGTAATTACCTAAGTGTAGTTACAGGATGAGAGCTACGCTCGTGGTGTCCCGTCTTCCCAGCACTCTTTGTCATATAACGCTTTGAAACTACTGACGGTCTTGGCCTCCACCACCTTCTCACTTAACTTGTTCCAACCGTCTACCACTCTGTTTACAAAAGTGAATTTTCGTATATTTCTCCGGCAGCTTTGTTTCGTTAGTTTAAATCTATGACCTCTTGTTCTTGAAGTTCCGGGTCTCAGGAATTCTTCCCTATCAATTTTATCGATTCCTGTTACTATTTTGAATGTAGTGATCATATCACCTCTTTTTCTTCTATCTTCTAGTTTTTGCATGTTTAATGCCTTTAATCTCTCCTCGTAGCTCTTGTCCTTCATTTCTGGGAGCCACTTAGTGGCATGTTGTTGCACCTTTTCCAGTTTGTTGATGTGCTTCTTACGATATGGGCACCATACAACCGCTGCATATTCCAGCTTTGGTCTAATAAAAGTCGTGAACAATTTCTTTAGTATTTCTCCATCCATGTATTTAACCCTTTAACTGCGCAATGCGCCTGCAGGCTCGCGTCTGGTTTGCGCAACGCGCCTCTGGGTATTTGTATTTTTCACGTTCGATTCAAAACTCCCGCGGCTACATGGGGTTCACATCAGCTTCCTCAGGGCTCTTGTAAACAGACGCCATCTTTAAAAAAAATCGTGGTCCACATTCCCGGGTGTGGGAGCCTCAGTAGTGAGTGAGCAACCAAGGCTGGCGCTCGCAGCATAAGCGCACAGCACTGCTGTTCAGCGTGTGACCACAGCATCGCCTAATAATGTCAAAATATATATATAACTTGTATTATTTAGCCATGATAGTATTATAGAAGAGCCTGAGTGTGATAATGACTGGGTACAATGTTCAAATATCAGCGATTCAATGCTGTTCACGATGGTCACAGCGCTTGCCACAGCACCACAGCATTATTTCGTCCATCTAGGAATCTTCAAACAATTTCTTAGGTTCCTTTTCAAAATAAACGTATGGTCAATTATTCATTTGCAGGAATTAGTGACCAGGATTGTGGTTATAATTAGCGTTGTGCGTAGTATTGTGGAAGGAGGAATTTTGGTGAGGGAGGGAGGGCGAGAATTGAGGTAGCCTCATTGCGTGTGTGCTAAGTGACCTAAGTGTAGAGGATGAGAGCGCTCGTGGTGTCCCGTCATCCCAGCACTCTTTGTCACGCTTTACTGACGGTCTTGGTGTCTACCACTCTGTTTGCGTGTGTGTGTGTGGCTGCCACTCTTGTTTTCCTCACCATACTAGCTTAGTGGTTCGCTATGGGCAAAACATGTGTACATGGGTATATATAGTGTGTATATAGTGTAAGAACAGCAACAGGAGAATGTTGAGAGGAGCTATTTTGGTGAGGGATGTGACGTAATCGTAGCGTCGTCTGCTGTGTGATTTTTCATGCAGTGTATGGTGGCCACTGTACTGTTTGGACACAATACCGGCTTACTTGCATAGTTCTGGTAAATAAAACATGTAGATAGGTATATAGAACATGTGTAATAAGAACTATAACAGTATGGTGGGAGGAGCAATGTTGGCGAGTAAGATGTTGGAGTGAGGGAGACTGGCTGGGTGTGGCTGCTCTCACTCGAGGTGTTCTGAATGTGTTCATGGCCAAATGCTCCTATTGGCCCATACGAGGCAGCTGCTATTGGCATATACGAGGCAGCTGCTATTGGCATATACGAGGCAGCTGCTATTGGCCCATATGAGGCAGCTCCTATTGGCCCATATGAGGCAGCTCCTATTGGCCCATATGAGGCAGCTCCTATTGGCCCATACGAGGCAGCTCCTATTGGCGAAGCAGCTGCTACGCGATGTTCTGAATGTGTTGATGGTAAATGTATATGGTGTGTGACAGTGTATAGTGTGTACATATGTTGTAAATATACATAAATGAACATGAAACATTGGTGTGAATAACTGTATGATGGGAGGGGGCAAAGTTGGCGAATACAATGTTGGAGAAGTGAGGGAGGGCTGGCTGGGTGTGGCAGCTCTCACTCGCGGTGTTCTGAGTGTGTTGATGGTGAATGTATATAGTGTGTGACAGTGTATAGTGTGTAAATAGACTGTATATATACATAAATTAGCATGATACATAGTAAATATGTGCTGCAAATGTGTACACAAGTGTCATGTACGTAACACAGTGTCTTCGGACAGTACGGATGTTTTACATCCATAATATAGTGTACGTGTTCACTATACATAGGATTAGCACGTAAAAACAAATAAAATGTATTTGGAACTGTGCGAAAAAAATGAACGAAAATATATTCGCGGCAACTCGCGCGCCCCGCCCCGAGCACCCCACCCGCCCCGGGAGCTTACGGCACGGGAGCACGGGGAATGATGATGTCACGCCCCAACTTACGGACCCCATAGCAGCCAAAGTAAGTACAATTTCGACCTTTTTTTTACATAGCCATACTGAGGGAAGGGTTTTTGACACTTTAAAAATAAAAAAAGAATTTTTTCCAGAGAATTTATTTCCTGCGCACCACGGGGGTGTCATATTTGGAGGCAACGCAGTTAAAGGGTTAAAAGCAATTCTGAGGTTAGAAAGTGTAGCATAGGCTCCTTGCACAATGTTCTTGATGTGGTCCTCAGGTGACAGTTTTCTATCTAAAACCACCCCTAGATCCTTTTCTTTATCAGAATTCTTTAAAGATTTCTCACATAATTTATAGGTTGTGTGGGGGTCTATGTTCTCCAATTCCACATTCCATAACATGGCATTTATTCACATTAAATTCCATTTGCCAAGTGTTGCTCCAAATACTTATTTTGTCCAGGTCTTCTTGAAGGGCATGACAATCATCTAGGTTTCTTATCTTCCCTATTATCTTAGCATCATCAGCAAACATGTTCATGTAATTCTGTATTCCCACTGGTAGATCATTTATGTAGACAATGAACATTACCGGTGCAAGAACTGAACCCTGAGGTACTCCACTCGTGACATTCCTCCAATCCGATACCTTGCCTCTAATTATGGCCCTCATTTTTCTGTCAGTTAGGAAATTTTTCATCCATGTAAGTAGCTTACCTGTCACTCCTCCAATATGTTCCAGTTTCCAGAACAACCTCTTATGGGGAACTCTGTCGAAAGCCTTTTTTAGGTCCAGATAGATGCAGTCAACCCAACCATCTCTTTCTTGTAAAATCTCTGTGGCTCGATCATAAAAACTGAGCAAATTCGTTACACAGGATCTTCCAGATCGAAAACCATACTGTCTGTCTGATATTATATCGTTTTCCTCCAGGTGTTCTACCCATTTAGTTTTAATTATTTTTTCCAATATTTTGACTATTACACTTGTCAATGATACAGGTCTATAATTAAGGGGGTCTTCCCTGTTTCCACTTTTGTAGATTGGAACTATGTTAGTCTTTTTCCACACATCAGCTACAGCTCCTGTAAACAGGGATGCCTGAAAAATCAGTTGAAGTGGAATACTGAGCTCAGGTGCACATTCTCTCAGAACCCATGGTGAAACTCCATCTGGACCAACTGCTTTGTTCTTACCTAGCTCCTTTAGCATTTTTTCCACTTCGTCTCTAGACACCTCTATGTGCTCTATGTTGTTCTCTGGAATTCTTATTGTGTCTGGTTCCCTAAAGATTTCATTTTGTACAAACACACTTTGGAACTTTTCGTTTAGTGTTTCACACATTTCCTTTTCATCTTCCGTGAATCTATTTCCCATTTTCAACCTCTGAATATTATCCTTTACCTGCAATTTGTTGTTTATGAATTTATAGAATAGACCTGGTTCTGTTTTACATTTGTCTGCAATCCCTTTTTCAAAATTTCTTTCTGCCTCTCTCCTCACTGCCGTGTAGTTGTTTCGCGCATCTTTGTATCGCTGGTATGTTTGGGGGTTCGGCCTCTTCCTGTATTGATTCCATTTTTGTGTCTTTTGGTCTCTAGCCCTCTCGCAATTTCTATTGAACCAATCCTGTTTTCTAGTTCTGCATCTCTGTTTTGGTATAAATTTTTTTGTGCCTTTATCATATATTTCACAAAACTTGACATACATCTCATTCACTTCCTTGCCTAGCATCAAGTCTGTCCAATTATACTCACTAAAAAAAATTCTAAGGTCACCATAATGTCCTCTCCTGAAGTCTGGTTTTTCAACTGCTTCAACCTCCTTATTTTCTTCCAGATTATAACGCATTGCATACTTTATTCCCAAAAAGACATGGTCACTTTTACCCAAGGGAGGAAGGTACTGAATGTCAAATATCTCTTCCTCCTTCCTGGTAAATATCAAATCTAGCATGGAGGGAACGTCCCCTTCCCTCATCCTCGTAGCTTCTTTAACATGTTGATACAAGAATGTTTCCAGGATGAGGTCTACAAATCTACAGGTCCAAAAATCTTCTGTTTTAGCTTCATATGCTTCCCAGTCTATGGATTTCAAGTTGAAGTCACCGACTATCAACAGTCGTGATCTATCGTTATCCGCTCTCGCTATAATCTCTCTCATTATTGTTATAAGACCTTCTCGTTTACTATCTAGCTCCTCCTTTGACCATGTGCTGCTTGGCGGTGGACTATATGCATTTATTATCATTAGTTTACCATCCTCATGGCAGATCTCTAGTGCTATTATGTCAACTTCTTGTGGATTGGCAGTCATTATTTCCTTCACCTTTAGGTGTTCTTTTACCAGCACAGCAACGCCACCGCCTTTCCTAATTTTTCTGTCCCGTCTCCAAATTGAGTAGCCCCTTGGGAATATGACCTCATTTAAAATAACATCGTCAAGTTTTGTCTCCGTGAGTGCAACAATGTCTGGTGTCTGCAGCTGTATTACATCACTTAACTCCAGTATCTTCGATCTCACTCCATCTATGTTGGTGTATGCAATCTTCAGGAACTTATTTCCCCTCTCCTTATTCTTCACTCCTCCTCTCTCTAATGATTTTGTTGGTTTGCCTTTATGTACCACTTTACTGGTTTGCCTACCCCTAACACTTTGTAGAAAAAAGAATTGATTTCTTCTTCATTCCTGTTCTCATTTAAACGTTTTGCCTCGGCGAGGTTCAGTTTCAGCTTCTCTCTGTCTTCTTTTGAAAGATCTCGTCTTAACGACCACCCTTTCCCATCCTCATCACTTTGCAATTTTCTAGCATTCCTTAGTACTTCTTCCATCTGTTTGGCACCGTTTAGGGTGATCCTCAAAGGTCGATCTTTCCCTTTTACGCACCTGCCTATTCTCCTGTAGTCGCACACATTCTCTATGGTAGTGAGACCTTCTACGAGGCCAACAATTTTATCTACTACTTTAGCTTCTTCGACAGCTCTTTCTGAGCTGTCTCTCTTGCTGTCTTTCTTTCTTGAGCTTGAGTAGTGCTCAAGTAGCTGTGAGAGGCACGATCTTCCCGCTTAAAATCCATGTTGGCCTGGGTTGTGAAGGTCATTGGTCTCCATGAAATTGGTGACCTGACTCCTAATCACTCTCTCAAATACTTTTATTATGTGCGATGTTAGTGCAACTGGTCTATAATTCTTTGCCAATGCTTTGCTCCCTCCCTTGTGTAGAGGGGCTATGTCTGCTACTTTAAGTGCATCTGGTATCTCCCCCGTGTCCAAGCTCTTCCTCCACACTATACTGAGTGCCTGTGCTACTGGCACTTTGCATTTCTTTATAAATATTGAATTCCATGAGTCTGGACCTGGGGCCGAGTGCATGGGCATGTTTTCAATTTCTCTTTCAAAATTTAGTGCGCTCGTGTTGATATCAGTTATATTTACAGGGGTTTGGATATCCCGCATAAAGAAATTGTCTGGATCTTCTACTTTCATGTTGTTTATTGGAGTGCTAAACATGTCCTCATACTGCTTTTTTAGGATTTCACTAATTTCTTTGTCATCCTCCGTGTATGAACCTTCACTTGTACGAATAGGTCCAATACTGGCAGTAGTTTTTGCTTTTGATTTCGCATATGTGAAGAAGTATTTTGGATTTTTCTTTATTTCCTGAATTGCTTTCTGTTCTAACTGCCTTTCTTCAGTTTCATATGAGTGTTTCAATTTCCGCTCGATTTCTTCAATCTCCCTATTTAAATTATTCCTTCTTTGACGGGAAATTCGTGTCTGCATAAGCAGTTCCGTTATTCTTTTCCTGCGTTTATAGTGTCGTCTGTGTTCTCTTTCTACGTTGGATCTCATTCTGGCTTTCCTCAAAGGAACATGTTTCAGACAGACTTGATACGCTTCCAAAGTCAGTTTTTCTATTCCTTCTGTAGGACTTTTATTACTTAAAACAGTTTCCCATGGAATGTTTTTAAGTTCCCTGTTTATTATCTCCCAGTCTATCCTTTTATTATTAAAATTGAATTTACTGAATAGCCCCTCTCGCTTTATCAACGTTTTAGGTCTATTCTGAGTATTGATGGTCGTTTGCACTTCAATGAGCTTGTGATCTGAATATGTGGTATCTGATATCGTAATGTCTCTGATAATGTCTCCATTGTTCGTAAAGACCAGATCTAGAATATTTTCATTTCTCGTTGGCTCCGATATCTGCTGATTGAGTGAAAATTTGTCACAGAATCTAAGTAGTTCTCTAATCTGTGGTTGGTTAGGTCCTGATAGATTCCCTGGTATAATATTATTGTTTGCTATTCTCCACTTGAGACTAGGCAAGTTGAAGTCACCTAGGAAGATAATATCAGGTATTGGGTTCTCCAAATTATCAAGGCTATTCTCTATTTTGTTTATCTGTTCTGTGAATTCCTCAGCCGTTGCATCTGGCGGTTTGTATATTAGAATAATCACTAAATTTATTTTCTCTATTTTTAATCCCAGTACCTCTATCACCTCATTTGTAATGTTAAGGAGCTCCGAGCACACAAGGTCTTCCCTAATATACAGACCCACTCCTCCATGTGACCTAATTTTCCTATCACACCTGTATAGGTTATATCCTGGAATCCAGATCTCACTGTCTAAGAATTCCCCTGCATGGGTTTCTGTGAAAGCTCCAAATACTGCATTTGACCACTTTCTAACTTCAGAATTGCTTTTAAATACAAGGATGGCGATATACTAAAGAAATTGTTCACGACTTTTGTTAGGCCAAAGCTAGAATATGCAGCGGTTGTGTGGTGCCCATATCTTAAGAAGCACATCAACAAACTGGAAAAAGTGCAAAGACATGCTACTAAGTGGCTCCCAGAACTGAAGGGCAAGAGCTAAAGGAGAGGTTAGAGGTATTAAATATGCCAAAACTAGAAGACAGAAGAAAAAGAGGTGATATGATCACTACATACAAAATAGTAACAGGAATTGATAAAATCGATAGGGAAGATCCTGAGACCTGGAACTTCAAGAACAAGAGGTCATAGATATAAACTAGCTAAACACAGATGCCGAAGAAATATAAGAAAATTCACTTTCGCAAACAGAGTGGTAGATGGTTGGAACAAGTTAGGGGAGAAGGTGGTGGAGGCCAAGACCGTCAGTAGTTTCAAAGCGTTATATGACAAAGAGTGCTGGGAAGACGGGACACCACGAGCGTAGCTCTCATCCTGTAACTACACTTAGGTAATTACACTTAGGTAATTACACTTCCCTACCCTATTGCTGCTAAAATATGCCACCTACGATTTTTTTGTTATTTTTTCCGTGATCAGGGAACAAAAATGAACACTTCTATAAGACGAAAGAATTTTTTGGATTTTTTTTTTTTGTTGGGCCTGTGGGTGTGAATTCCATTTGGGCCCCTAGCGGTTTGAGGGTTAATAACAACTTTTCCACTTCTTCAAGTATTTGTGGTCTTTGTTTCATCATTGTTCTTACTCCTTTTGCCACTTTAGCACTCATAATCTCATTTTTCTTCTTAAGTATAGTGCATATTGTTGATGTGGCTTTGTTGTACTGCCTACAAAGTTCAACAACACGTGTACCGTTCTCATGCTTCCGAATGATCTCTTATTTCTCCTCTATTGTTATCCTCACATGGGCTTTCTTGCCTTGATCCTTACCACTGGCTTTCTTGGGACCCATGGTGAGATATATAATAACAAATTGTATAGTCAAATCACTAAAAATCCAACAAAACACTGAAAATCCTGTGAAGAATTGATGTGGGATAGTCACTGGGCGCGAGACAATGGTAAACTGAGGGGCGGAGGGGCGACGATTGCCGTACCACCACACGCTAAGTCGGCCTGAACGCGTATCAACAAACTCGCGTTCCGAGGTAACCCTTGCCTTCCGAGACACATTTTCCGAGGAAATCCTGCTCGTATTCCGAAAAACTCATATACAGGGACACTGTATATGTCATGCTACATGCTACATGCTACATGCTACAAAGACATGCTACTAAGTGGCTCCCAGAACTGAAGGGTAAGAGCTACGAGGAAAGGTTAGAAGCATTAAATATGCCAAAACTAGAAGACAGAAGAAAAAGAGGTGATATGATCACTACATACAAAATAGTAACAGGAATTGATAAAATCGACAGGAAAGATTTCCTGAGACCTGGAACTTGAAGAACAAGAGGTCATAGATATAAACTGGCTAAACACAGATGCCGAAGAAATATAAGAAAATTCACTTTCGCAAACAGAGTGGTAGACGGTTGGAACAAGTTGGGGGAGAAGGTGGTGGAGGCCAAGACCGTCAGTAGTTTCAAAGCGTTATATGACAAAGAGTGCTGGGAAGACGGGACACCACGAGCGTAGCTCTCATCCTGTAACTACACTTAGGTAATTACACTTAGGTAAAAAAAAATTACTGGTATTCCGAGGTACCACTGTACTTATATATAACGTCTGTATATAGTGAATAAAAGCAAAAACACTATGGTGGGAGGAGAATGTGGGCGAGTGAGGTGTTGAGGGAGTGAGTGGCTGGCTGGTGTGTGGCGGTCACTCCTCGTTACGTTTTGACTCATAATAGCAACTTAGTGGTTCGTTATGGTGAACAAAACATGCAGATACTTACATATAACCTGTGTATATAGTGTAATAACCAACAAAGTATTTGTTCACTGTTTTATGAACATAATAATTGAATCTACAATATGCACACCATATTTTTGAGTACAGCGATGATTCACTCATTTTATTATATAAATATATCACACTACACACTATTGAATAATATTACAGGAAAAAACTATGTAAAATCAATCAGAAACATTGAAATAATTAGGTAATTATCTCTTTGCGGCAACTCTGGCCTGACAGCTGGTGAGCAACAGACTGTCTGGGATGCATGCCGAGTCAGCGCCTGTTTTTTGCCAGACTTCCCTGCCCTATAGCGGGCAATATATGCCACTTGCAATTTTTTTTATTATTTTTCCCATGATCAGTGAATACAAATTAACAGGTTTAGAAGAAAATATAATTTTTTTTTTTTTGGTATGCGCCTGTGAGTGACACATGCTAAATAGCCAGGCGCCATACAAGGGTTAATCCACAAGTGCCGTGATGAAGGTTCGAACCAACGTTCCCGCTACTGTAATTTCTGATTAGTGTGATTTATTGTGGAACCAACAGATCCTATTCCACACCCACAACAAAACAAAGGGCAGTTTGCCAGCCAGGAAGACTCCGGAACCTCCAAATGCACGCACCCAATACAGGGAAGAAGTACCAATCTCAAAAGCGGGCGGATCCATAATGGAGGCAGAATTCAGGTCTCACAGGAGGTATGCAGTAAAAGCCTCCTGAACATCCCATGTGGAGATACGAGGCAGAAAACCTCCAGAAAGATGGGGACATGGTACCCAAAGGGGCCCAGAACTGAACCCGGGGAGGAGCCGAACCCAAATCATACTCATACAGGGAAGGGGGGATAGAAAACCCCCTCCCCCTGCAACTACAAGCCGCACAAAGAGGGCACTAGCACCCAAGCGGAGTCAAAGGGGCCCAAGGTCCCCAGATCAACTCCTCCTCATCCCCGGGATCCCCCAATTCGGGACCAGATGCAGAGCAGTCTTCCATACTCTCTACCCCTGAAGAAAATGCAGAGTCCAGGGGAAAGGTTGACAAGAATGGGGCCTGCTGGTGGGAGCCAGAAGCCTAGATAGGAGGAACTGATTCAAGTGCCTCCATCCCCCACCTGAATGGGGCAGCCCACGAACCTGCCCAAGTATCATTACCAACTGTTCAACTCCAAAACCCTCAGATGTTTTGGAGCCAAAAGCAAGGAGGGAAGTTGCAGGATAAAAATCAGGGCAAGGACCAGTGAGCATGGACTGAACCAAAGTCAAAGCGACTAACGCCCCCAGGTCTGGGTCCCTATAACCAAAGCGGGGCAGCCACGGGGCATCCAGGTGGGAAACCAATCCAGCGTGTTGCAGCAACCTAAAGCTAGCATGCCACGTGAATGCTGCCTTTACCCTAACAGTAATATCAGAATAATATTGGAGAATAAGCAGAGAACACAACTCGCAAGACTCCGGGTCAAAGGTGCCATTGACTCAAGAGGTAGCATGACGGAGGCAAAAGAGGTGACTGTCACCCTGAGCTGAGACAAGAGCACACAGCAACCTTCAAACCTGCACAAGGCGGGATAGGACCCGGCAGATGTATCCAATGGTCTACTAAGCCTTGACAGGATTTTCCAAGGCCCATAGGTAGACTGATATGGGAAGCTTGGATACGGTGTTGCTAAGTGTTTAAAACCGAAAGCCAACAAGGGGGATGAGTGAACTGAAACCTTTGCGAAATGTAAAATCATGGGGGCCTAGCAGAGGACTACTATAATATTATTAGTGGAAATATAGCCACTCCAGGCAGACCCCCACCAGGCAAGAAAACAAAAACAAACGAAAAACCCCGCAAAAGTACAGCGTCCCCAGAGGAAACAGGTACCGGCCACTGCTAGGTGGGCAGGCTACACAGCACCTTGATGCCCCAACCAGCATGATACCACTTCCTACCCAAAGCCAAACAAGGGCCACAAAGTCCCAGCTGGCCCCAAGGGCGAGGTAAATGCCGAGCGCAAGAACTTCCTTGGAAATGGGTTCCGGAACCCCCCAGGGAAGATAACCCTAACACGCAAGGGCAGTACTCGCAGGGAGCTTAGGGAAGGAAGCCCCTAAGCACATGCAGCTCCAGGCACTGATGAGGAACACCTGGCCACCACACACAACAACACAACAGAAGTCGCCACGAAGGCAAAACACCGCCAAGGCATTTGAGGCCAGAGAAGAGTCCACCCCGGATCACATTAGCGAACGAACTGGATGACTGAGTAGCCGGTGCAGGGAGGTCCGGGGCGCCACCCTTCCCCTCTCGGGCTCTCTGGGAGAGAAGGGCTGCACGAACAAGCAGCCCAGCAGTGGAGTGTGATGTTTGCTTGTTTCGTTGGGATCGGAGGGAGTTCTACCTCTGTTTTTGGTTTTTAGTTGTTAGTTTCTTGCCATGTGGGGGGTTTGTTTTGTTATGCATACATTTCTGGGTGCCTAACCCCAGTCAATAGCAGACAAACCTGGATTTAGTGGACCTCCCAGTCCACTAAATTTCATCTTGTCCAAACAGCTGCGTCCCAAAAAAAGGGAATTTACATAAACGAGTGCTTGACTAGAAAAAGACAGCACCTCCTCTACCGCCTGCGTCAAATCCGTCATCAAAACCCAGACGCGATTCATCAGTGCTTCGTTAGAGATGGCTTGATTAAAGTTAGGAAAACATCAACAGGTAAAATGTTTACAATTACTAATGAGGATAACCTCAACACCTTCCTCAACCAATGTGGTCTGTCTAACTTTATTAGCGCTCCCAATGAGTCAACATAATTAATCCCCTTGTCACGTAGTGCGGGCTAGGTATCCTAATTTCTTTTTGTTTCACTTTTTTAATTAATTTTTAATTTACCTTCTACTAGTCATTTTCTGGGCACAATTAACCGAGTGCTTAATTATATCTTCATGCCTCTTAAGTATACGGTCATAACTTACTACTTTTAGTAAATAATCCTTAGCTTAAATTAACCTATGTTTATTACTCAACTTTTCACTGATTTCATTTATTACTAAGGTTGCCTAGCCTCGCCATCCTCTCTTACTCCATTGTACCACTGGCTTTGCCTGTGTCTCATTTATGGAAATTATTTACTTACAGCTAGTGTACCTGAGAGTACCTGTAAGCTACCTCATTTTTTGTTCTTTTTTTGTTCATTTTGTTTGTGTGTTGTATAGACTTGTTTTATATATATTTCCCCTTTTATGTCTTAATTCTTTTTTGTAATTTGCCATTCCTGCCTTGTATTCCTGCAACCATCCTTATTATGCAGGCAAGTTTAGACCCTGAACTAAACCTCTTATCCACTATCTATGACAATCATCACTTTAATGATCTGAACTGCAGATATTTTACAGCAAATGATGTAAACAATGTATTATCACATAATCACAATATCTCTGTAATCAACTTAAATGTTAGATCCCTAGGTAAACACTTCGATGATGTTAGTGCCTTAATTGAAACTATTGACAACAAATTCACTTTTATTGTACTTACTGAAACATGGTTGAAAGAGGATACTACTCAACTCTTTAACATGCCTAACTACTTGGCAATTCACAACTGTCGTCAAACTCAGAGAGGTGGTGGTACTGCTCTTTACTACCATCATGAACTAACATGCTTAAAAGTAATTAGAACTAGAGACTGCTGTGGGGAGTATATCTTCGCCAGTTTCAGAGTAAAGGGTACCGAATCTATCCTGTCTGTGGGAGCAGTCTATAGGATTCCTAACACTGATGTGCCCGAATTCAATTCAAACCTTAGAAATCTAATACTCGATAACAGACTTAACAAAAACCATCTAATTATCGCAGGGGACTTTAATATTGACCTCTGCGAGCCTGAGCACCCTACTACTGTTAGCTTCCTCAACTGTATGAATTCCTGCTTCCTCATACCCTTAATCACTAGACCTACCAGAATCACTGATAGTACTGCCACGACTCTAGATCACATCTGGACCAACATAACCTCTCCGCTTACTTCAGGTATAATCACCGACAGTACTACAGACCATTACCCCACATTTCTCTTAACTAACATTAACAAACCACCTCTAGAGTCAAGGGAGATAAGTTTTAGGCTGCACAATGAATCTGCTATAGGCAATTTTATAACTGCTGCTGATAATGTCAACTGGGAGTCAGAGTTAGGTAACATAGGGGACATCAACCTAGCAGTACAATCTTTTCTTCAAAAAACTCTAAGCCTTTATAACACCCACTGTCCTATGCTTACAAAACAAGTCACTACCAAAAGGCTTAACAATCCCTGGCTTACAAAGGGAATACTTAAATCCATTAATAAAAAACATGACCTTGAGAAGAAGTATATAGGAACCGTCTCTAAAGAATTCTCAAAGAATTACTCTTTACTGCTATCTAAGATAATTAGACGAGCCAAAACTAAATACTACGAAGATAAATTTACCCAAATAAAGAGCAACATTAAAAAAACTTGGAGCACAATTTCACAAATCTTGGGATCAAAGAAGATTTTAAACAACAAACCAACACTCCTGTCAAATAACGATGGTCAGCTTTCAGCATCTGATTCTGCTATTGAGTTCAATAGGTTCTTCTCTTCCATTGGGTCATCCCTTGCAAATGATATTCCTTCTTCCAGTACTGAGGTTAAGGACTACCTTTCAGGTAACTATCCACAGTCTCTGTACCTAAAGCCTACTAATTCCACTGATGTCAATGAGATAATCCTTTCCCTTAAAACCAAGTCTAGTGCCCTTGAGGAGATTCCGACATTAATTTACAAAAAAGCCTCCAGATCCTTAGCCCCTGCAATTACATTGCTCTTCAACAAGTCACTTGAACTCCAAACCTTCCCAGATATTCTAAAAAAAGCGAGAGTAACCCCTGTCCACAAATGTGGTGATCTCACTGATGTTAACAACTACAGACCTATTTCAATCCTGCCTAACTTATCAAAAATTTTTGAAAAACTAATCTACAAGCAGCTTTACTCTTATCTAGCCAAGCACAATATACTTAGCTCTTGCCAATATGGCTTCAGACCTAAAAAAAGCACTAACGATACACTTATTAGTATGATTAACTTAATTCATGCAGCTCTTGATAAAAATGAGTTCCCTGTTGGGTTATTTGTGGACCTGCGTAAGGCTTTTGACACTGTGAACCACCAAAACCTTCTTCTTAAATTACATCATTATGGAGTCAGAGGACTCTCCCTGCAATACCTCAAATCTTACCTTACTGACAGACTCCAGTATGTTTCTGTGAACAATTCAATTTCTCCTACCCTACCCATCAACATTGGTGTTCCTCAGGGCAGTATACTTGGCCCTCTCCTCTTTCTCATCTACATTAATGACCTTCCAAATGCCTCCCAACACCTTAGACCAATTCTATTTGCTGACGACACAACCTTCATTTACTCCAGTCCTGACCCCCTTGCTCTAAATGCCACAGTAAATACCGAGCTTAATAAAGTCCATCTTTGGCTAACTGCCAACAAACTCACCCTTAACATTGACAAAACTTTCTATATTCTGTTTGGCAATAAATCCTCTAACCAAATAAATCTCAAGATTAACAATACCCAAATTTGTAACAAATTAGATGGCAAATTCCTTGGCGTTCTCATTGATCACAAGCTTAATTTCCAGGGACACATTCTAAATATATCAAAAAAGTTTCAAAAACTGTTGGCATTCTTTCTAAGATCAGATATTATGTACCCCGTGTTACGAATCTTGTTAAGATCCTCTCATTACTCTTAATTATTATTACTGTATTGTCTTATTCTTTAATCATTATAGCATCCAGTTGTATAATGTGAGATTTTGTATGTTATATAATATATATTATAGCATGTATTAGTGTGCTTGAGTTGCATATTATTTGTATGAGGCTTTCGTGTTACAATTCTCATGTGTTTCTCTGTGGGGGTTGATCAGGTTGGATATGTGAGTAGCGTGGGAAAGTATTGTCAAGCGAGTGTTTATGATTTAACCTTGATTTATAACTCCTATTTAATTGTCTGTAAATGCTATAGTATAAACTAATGTAATGGTGTACTCTTTTGATTAATAATAGGTTGTTATTTAGTATTACCATTTATTATTTGTAATTCCACAATGTTGTGTGGATAGTTAGTTGTTTTGTTAGTAGACGCTTGGCCTGTGGACAGACGCGTGGGGTTAGTAGCGTGGTAGTTGTGTTCGAGGGAAGACATGTATTAAGTTAAGTCCTTGATTTGTATATTTAGTCATTCAAAGTTTTTATTTCCTGGTCAGATGATATTGTATTCTCCCATGTATAGTTTTAAGTGCTACTAATATTGCTCATTGCTCGAGAAGTATTTTATTTTAATTTGCATGCTGATAAATATTTCTGGCTATATTTACGTACCATTTAATTGTTATGTTTGTCCCCCTTAGCATAAATATATTGTTCCCCATTTTATGCAGTGCTTTATCTTATTCCCCTAGACTATTATTATAAAGGCCTATATTAATATTTTATGTACACTGCTGGGAGAAGAACCTTATTTAGTCTCGAGGGTGGTAACAAATGGAGGCCTGTGTCCGGGATCTTATACCATTAATTCCCTGTAATGTTGTACAATTAACAGTGCTAATTATTAATAGCAATTGCCTTCCTAGGTACTCTGTGATTATCTAGTGACGCCTAATCAAGCCTGTGCAATTATCTGTTCAATCTGAGCTGCTGTGAAAACTTCAACGCTTCACGATTTGAGGTAAGTGTTCAGCTTGTGCCAGGGGCCAAGCATAATTTTCAGTGTTGTTTCAAGTGTAAGTTGTGATTATTGAGCCAAGCATGGAGGATCAGGTTGTTGCGCTGGTAGATCAGCCAAATTTTGGTAAAATTAAAGACTTAAAGAAGTCTGGTTTGTTGTTGCTGGCTGATAAATTGAACCTAGCAGTTTCCAGTAAAATGTTGAAAGCTCAAGTGTTAAGAGTTATTGTCACACACTTGGTGGAAGAGGAGAGACTTGACGAAGAGTGTTTGGGAGAGTTAGACGAAGAGTCAGTTGACAAGGTGGCAATCTTTAAGTTGGAGTTGGAGACTAAATTGGAAATGGCTAGGCTGGAAGCAGACAAGCAGAGGTTGGAGTTGCAGAACCAGCAAAAACAACTTGAATTGGAAGCAGATAAAGAGAGGTTGGAGTTGCAGAATCAGCAAAAACAACTTGAGTTGGTAACTCAACAGCAGATGTTGGAGGCTCGAGTACAACTGGCAGAGCAGGAGACTAAACAACTCGAAATTCAGCAGAGTATGGCTGAAAATAATAACAGGTTAGAACAGCAGAGGATTGCGGCAGGTTTGGGTGACACTAGTAATAATCCAGAGAGTACAAATAGTTCTTCTAAGTACAGTAAACGTGTAGATTTGCCTAAGTTTAATGAAGAAGATCCAGAAATATTTTTCTTGCATTTTGAGAAACTAGCAGTCAGCATGAATTGGCCTGTAGATCAATGGGTTAGCATATTACAAGGACAATTTAAGGGTAAAGCTCAAGAGGTATTTGCATCATTGCCTGCTGAGAATTCTTTCGATTTTAAATTTGTTCAGCAAAGTATTTTAAATGCTTACCAGCAGATCCCAGAGGCACATAGAATAAAATTCAGAAGTTTAAAAAGAGCACAGGACCAGACTATTTCTGATTTTGTAAGAGTAAAATTAAATCACTTTAATAGATGGATTAAAGCACTTAATATTTCAGAGTTTGAGACTTTGAGAGACCTCATAGTAACTGAGGAAGTAATGGGATGTCTACCAGAGAAATTAGCTTTGTTTATGGCTGAAAATAAGCAAACCAATGATCTTATAAAATTAGCCAAGCTAGCTGATGAGCATGACCTACTTACTAAAGTGCCTTTTAGAGCACCCATTAATCATTTCAATGTTAAAACTAATCATTATGCTCATAAACATGTTTTCCAGACTCGACCAGCTACTTCACCTTCTCCCCTTAACCCTTCTCCTGTAAAGCCTAAATCTGAGAAACAACCGACAGGGTTGTCAACCTTAAGTAATGTAGTGAATAAGCCTGCAGTGGGTTCGGCTATTCCGACCACTAGCAGGTATTGCACGCATTGCAGGAGAAGAGGTCATGTGGTAAATTCATGTTATGCTTTGCACCCAGAGTTGAGACCAACTGGTCTAATATTGAGTAGGGGTTTGCAAACCATTAATGCCAATGTTGCTTCAGTCATGCCCAAGTGGATGACTAATTTTGATCCATACCTACATTCGGGAACCCTATTATGTACTAGTGGAACCTGGAAACCAGTCCAGTTGTTAAGGGACACTGGTGCTTCCCAGTCTTTAATTTCTCGCCGTGTTCTTACTGATGTTAGCACAGAAGACACTGGAGAGGTAGTGTTATTGCAGGGACTTGGAGGGCTCATCCAGCGTGTACCATTAATTAAGGTTAACCTGAATTCTTCTATTACACCAGGTTGGTGCACTGTAGCAGTCAGTGAGCAGTTGCCCATTCCTGGGATTGATATAATTGTAGGTAATGACTTCGATAAATGTAAATTTAGTGGGACCGATTGTCCTGTTATGTATACTAAACCTAATGCAGTACTGGCTCAACCAGATGAGGATGATAGTGTCATTTATCCAGCCTGTGTTGTGACCAGATCCATGGGTAAGCAGAATGTGGTAAGTCCTGCTACTACCAAGGTGGATGTTCTCGAGGCCAGGACCCCTTCAGACAGGGAGGTGGAGGTGGACCTTGAAGATACATTTATAGCTCACGTGGATGTCGAGAGTGAGGCCGGTGCCAAAGCCCTAATTTATTCTGACCCAGATGGTCTGGAAGATGTGGCCCAGGTACCACTTCCTTGCCCGCTCGCTCCAGTTGTAGAGTTCCAGACCTTGCGTAAGTTACAGAGTACTGATCCCAGTCTAGCTGAGTGTTATGCAGAAGCAGCCGACTCCATCGATACTTTGGAGGAGAGTACGGGTTGTTATTTCAAGGATCAATGTCTGATGAGAAGATGGAGACCATCAGGAACTCCCTCATCAGAGGATTGTGAGTTTAACACCCAGCTCGTTGTGCCAACAGAGTATCGGGAGCAGGTATTGCAAGCTGCTCATGATGACCTGATGGGAGGCCATCAAGGTATTACCAGTATGTATCATAAGATCTGTAAACTTTTTATTGGCCGAAACTTAAAAAAGATGTGGTCAGATATTGCCACAACTGTGTTGTGTGTCAGACTGTTGGTAAGCCTAATCAGACTGTGCCACGAGCACCATTATATCCTATTGTAGTGCCAGAGGAGCCATTTACTCATGTGGTACTGGATTGTGTCGGACCTTTACCCCGTACAAAATCCGGAAATATGTATATGTTCACTATCTTATGTATGACCACCAGGTTCCCTGAAGCGTATGCTTTACGTAATATTAGAGCTTCTACTATTATCAGGCAGTTGGAACGATTTTTTTCACTTTTTGGGATGCCCCGTGTAATTCAAACTGATAATGGGAGTAATTTTTGTTCCACCATCTTTAAAAATTTCTGTAGCAGTTTTGGTATAAAACACAATTTTTCAAGTCCTTACCATCCTCAGAGTCAAGGGGGAATCGAGCGGTTCCACCAAACTCTCAAGAAAATGTTGAAGGCGACTGGGGAAGATTCACCCAGACATTGGGATGAGAATCTGCCATTTGTTTTATTTGCGGCTAGAGATGGATTGCACAGTGCACTAGGTTGTTCTCCATTCGAACTTGTATTCGGACATCAGGTGAGAGGACCTTTAAAGATGTTATTTGAACACATGTTAGGAGATGTTACAGCCAGGCAGAGTGAGCGTTACCTGACGGATGTCAAGAGCAAGCTGTCCAGAACGAGGGAGTTGGCCTTACGACATCTAGGTGAACAACAACAGGTAATGAAGCAGAAACATGACCAGAGGTTCAAGGCCAAACTCAGAGTTTTTGAGCCAGGAGATTTGGTATTGTTTTGAAGCCTCGTATGGGTACGTCTATGTCTAACAAATTCGCAGGACCGTATCAAGTAGTCAAACGTCTTGGGGAGGTTACTTACAAGGTTTGCCATCCCAAGCAGAAACGACAGACCATGAGTGTACATGTAAACCGGTTGAAGGCTTATTGTGGGCCTAGTATTGTGGCTTGTTGTGTTGCTGAGGAGGAAATTCCTGAAGAGTCGAGTGTTGCTGAGGAAGATAGTAATATTTGTTTGTCTAATTCCAGTAGTTCCGGGGAAGAATTGTTGAGTCATTTGCAGGAGGAGGAGAGAGCAGAGTTCCAGGATCTTTTGGAGGTGTCTTCTAGCTTGTTTGGGAGGTCCCCACTCAAACTTCTCTCATTACTCATGATATCACCCTGACAAATGTGACTCCAATTCGGTTGCACCCTTATCGAGTGACACCCGAGAAACGTCGTATCATCCAGGAGGAGGTTGATTATCTTCTTCGACATGGGTTCATTAGACCCAGTCAGAGTTCCTGGAGTTCGCCATGCCTATTAGTACCAAAGCCAGAAGACAAGTGGAGATTAGTAGTGGATTATAGAAAACTCAACCAGGTAACTACAGTTGATGTTTATCCGTTACCTTTATTAGAAGAATGTGTTGATACTATAGGTCATGCCAATTTTGTATCTAAATTAGACTTATCTAAGGGGTATCATCAGATACCTCTTACAGATTTTGCTAGGGAAGTGACAGCATTTATCACTCCTGATGGAGCTTACGAGTATAACGTGATGCCTTTTGGGCTAAGGAATGCCCCAGCCACGTTTCAGAAATTAATGAACTCTTTGTTGAAGGATGTGCCAGACTGTAGGGCATATCTGGATGACATTGTGATTTTCAGTAAGAATTGGGTAGATCATATGTCTAGTTTAAAGAAATTGTTTCATATATTGCAACATGCTAATTTGACTGTCAATATGAAGAAATGTAGTTGGGCTAAAGGAACCATAGTGTATTTTAGGACATGAGGTCGGACAAGGAAGGNGAAGGTGGTGAAGGGTAGTGAAGGTGGTGAAGGGTAGTGAAGGTGGTGAAGGGTAGTGAAGGTGGTGAAGGGTAGTGAAGGTGGTGAAGTGCAGTGAAGGTGGTGAAGGGTAGTGAAGGTGGTGAAGGGTATTGAAGGTGGTGAAGGGTAGTGAAGGTGGTGAAGGGTAGTGAAGGTGGTGAAGGGTAGTGAAGGTGGTGAAGGTAGTGAAGGTGGTGAAGGGTAGTGAAGGTGGTGAAAGGTATTGAAGGTGGTGAAGGGTAGTGAAGGTGGTGAAGGGTAGTGAAGGTGGTGAAGGGTAGTGAAGGTGGTGAAGGGTAGTGAAGGTGGTGAAGGGTAGTGAAGGTGGTGAAGGGTAGTGAAGGTGGTGAAGTGCAGTGAAGGTGGTGAAGGGTAGTGAAGGTGGTGAAGGGTATTGAAGGTGGTGAAGGGTAGTGAAGGTGGTGAAGGGTAGTGAAGGTGGTGAAGTGCAGTGAAGGTGGTGAAGGGTAGTGAAGGTGGTGAAGGGTAGTGAAGGTGGTGAAGGGTAGTGAAGGTGGTGAAGGGTAGTGAAGGTGGTGAAGGGTAGAGGTGGTGAAGGGTAGTGAAGGTGGTGAAGGGTAGTGAAGGTGGTGAAGGTAGTGAAGGTGGTGAAGGGTGAAAGGTGGTGAAGGGTAGAGAGGTGGTGAAGGGTAGTGAAGGTGGTGAAGGGTAGTGAAGGTGGTGAAGTGCAGTGAAGGTGGTGAAGGGTAGTGAAGGTGGTGAAGGGTAGTGAAGGTGGTGAAGTGCAGTGAAGGTGGTGAAGGGTAGTGAAGGTGGGTGAAGTGTAGTGAAGGTGGTGAAGGGTAGTGAAGGTGGTGAAGGGTAGTGAAGGTGGTGAAGGGTAGTGAAGGTGGTGAAGGGTAGTGAAGGTGGTGAAGGGTAGTGAAGGTGGTGAAGTGCAGTGAAGGTGGTGAAGGGTAGTGAAGGTGGTGAAGGGTAGTGAAGGTGGTGAAGGGTAGTGAAGGTGGTGAAGGGTAGTGAAGGTGGTGAAGGGTAGTGAAGGTGGTGAAGTGCAGTGAAGGTGGTGAAGGGTAGTGAAGGTGGTGAAGGGTAGTGAAGGTGGTGAAGGGTAGTGAAGGTGGTGAAGGGTAGTGAAGGTGGTGAAGGGTAGTGAAGGTGGTGAAGGGTAGTGAAGGTGGTGAAGGGGTGAAGGTGGTGAAGGGTAGTGAAGGTGGTGAAGGGTAGTGAAGGTGGTGAAGTGCAGTGAAGGTGGTGAAGGGTAGTGAAGGTGGTGAAGGGTAGTGAAGGTGGTGAAGGGTAGTGAAGGTGGTGAAGGGTAGTGAAGGTGGTGAAGGGTAGTGAAGGTGGTGAAGGGTATGAAGGTGGTGAAGGGTAGTGAAGGTGGTGAAGGGTAGTGAAGGTGGTGAAGGGTAGTGAAGGTGGTGAAGGGTAGTGAAGGTGGTGAAGGGTAGTGAAGGTGGTGAAGGGTAGTGAAGGTGGTGAAGGTAGTGAAGGTGGTGAAGGGTAGTGAAGGTGGTGAAGTGTAGAAGGTGGTGAAGGGTAGTGAAGGTGGTGAAGGTAGTGAAGGTGGTGAAGGGTAGTGAAGGTGGTGAGGGTAGTGAAGGTGGTGAAGGGTAGTGAAGGTGGTGAAGGGTAGTGAAGGTGGTGAAGGTAGTGAAGGTGGTGAAGGGTAGTGAAGGTGGTGAAGTGTAGTGAAGGTGGTGAAGGGTAGTGAAGGTGGTGAAGGGTAGTGAAGGTGGTGAAGGTGGTG